>BMAO01017307.1:0-17879 GCA_019973975.1 Trichonephila clavata
AAAGAGAAAATTCGATACATTTAACATTTTCTCTTTGATAAAGGAGAAAATGAGAGCAAGGATGTTGAAATTGTGAATGGTGATATGGTCTCGATACTGCAACGGTCAAGTACATGCAACTTTGGCTTTGCCGCTTCTGTTCAGTTATGCCCATCGTCAAAAAAAAAAAAAAAAAAACGATAAAATCACAAAAATGAATGAAGTTGACTGGCATATTAAAAGTCATGGCATCGTCCAGGAGCTAAAGATCATCATAAAACAGTTTTAAATCATTTGCACAATGCTGGATTAAAAAAATGGTGTTTGGGCGCAACACCAATTAATTCAAAACACATGATGGATCAAACTTCCATCTGCAAAACCTTGGCCAAACGGAAAGAAATCACAAACCATTTCTTAAATGGATGGTGATATGGAATGAGTCATATAAGACAACAGTGTGCGAAAATAATCGTATTCGAAGCGTGAAGCAGTTCAAGTGATGGCCAAACCAGGAAGGTTCTACTGTGCGTTTGGTGGGACTGGAAAGGAAGCATTTAGTATGAGTATCGTCCATGTGGTCAAACACTAATTTCGGATGTCTACTGTATACAATAGAACTGTTTGAGCTATAGATTGACAAGGAATGACCAACAGGAGAGGTGTTGTGCTCAAAGAGAACATAGACAGGCCATACACATCTAAAGTGAATCACCAGAAACTTCAGGAGCTTGGTTGGGAAGTTTTCATGCACCCACCATATTGCTCAGACCCGGCACCAAACGATTACCATGTTTTTCTTGCTTTGAAAAACTTCCTCATAGATTAGACATTGGCATCAAGAGAAGATTGTGAAAATCGATTTCTAGAGTTTTTCGCCAATAGAAACCAAGACTATTATGAGAGAGGTATTATGAAACTATCCTTAAAATGTTAAAAACTTATACAACAAAACCACAAATATTTGAAACATTTAAATACAGTTTTGAAATTCACGTAAAAAATAATAGACTTCTTTTTCCCCGAACTAATATTAGATTATTAAGTATGGTACAGAATATTTATATGAAAAAATACTTTTTAATCCTGAAATCATATGTAAAAACACATATTTTTGAAGTGAAAACTTCTTTAGCGGCGTTGGGCACTTTTTGGTAGGGAAAAATCTTATGGGTTCACGTCACCGAAATGCTCATGACTAGAGCACGCGCAGTGTTCTGCGCGCCTTAGACACTTTTTGGATGGGTGAAATCTCGTGCTTTCGTGTCACCGACATGCTTATAGCAGTATATCTGTAGCTATACAGCTGACGTATAGTGCTGTGTATATATTATAAGTGAAATTGAATGGATTTAGTGAAAAGTTCAATGTGTATATACTGTGCATTGTTGAAATGGTGTTTTTGGTTGATTATTATTTGAATCGCTTAATTGAAGAATAATTGTGCAATAATGTGTACTAAATAAATATATTAATATTTTAAAGATAAAAAATAAATAACAGAAAATTAATTTAAATACTTGTATTTATTTTGGCGTTTGAAAATTTTATATTATTTAAAATTATTTTAAGCGTATTTATTCTGGAATTTGAAAATTTCGTATTATTTATTTTCTAATATTTTAACCTCTGCAATGCATCACGCAATACAGATTAGTATTCCACAGTGGCTTAGACGTTTTCATACTACCGTGGTTAAACAGAGTTCTAAGTTGTTCAAACAAACTTCTAGTTATCGTGGATTTTGAAATTAAAAATTTTATAAAATACAATAATAATTCAAGATTAATGTGTTGAAGTTTAAAATATGGTTATTAATGCAAAAATATAGTTTATTACCTTATATCATTAAAATCTTTAGTTTAAAATAATGAAAACGACTCCGACTTTAATTTCATTAAATATTTTATTTTATTTAAAAATTTAATATTCAAAATTATTATTTATTAATTTAAATTGTCAAAAATAAAATATGTGCAAGTACAAAAAGTCTAAGTATTGTTGAAATTAATGATGACAATGATGAAACAATTAAAATAATGCTAAAAATCAAGTACAATGAAATTTCAAGCAAATACAAATACTACCATAAATAATATGATTGTATATTAATTGTTATTTCAATTGAATTGTATTTATATTTTGTCATGACCTTGTACAGCCCGTAATATATTTGAATAATAAAAAATCATATAAACATGCATATAATTGTTGCTCGGAGTGTCAATAGATGTGAAAACCAGATTAATGTTGATAATTTTAATTCAAATATTATGAAATTTCAAATTTTAATACTAAAAGTTCTAAGTTTTCACTTCTATCGCAGGCTCTGTAACTGCCAATTTTTTTTACTTCATTTTCAGACAAGATTTCTAAACAAATGATATTCTCAAAGTGACCATGAATGGTCACAAACTCGTGGCTGGTATTTTTTTGTCGAGTCGTAGGTTCAAGTCCAGGTACCACTGATGTCCAACCACGTAAGGGAACTGATGCCCCCTTAAATAGACCAAGATTGTGTTTAAATTCAGAAAGTGAAGTTTCAGTTCATATGTTGTTGGCAGTTTTCAAAATTGTGAGGTTTGCCTCCAATACATTTCATGTAGTTTCAAAAATGAACGTTATGCATAATAAATTAATTATAATGCATACTTATAATTAAAATAAATGCAACAAGATAAACTTTCTAGTGGAACATCAGATATTTTTATAACTAATTATAGCTCTCTATCAACTCAGGCGAGCAAAAGCCTAGGGCAGTGTTTCTCAAACTTTAGTATTTTTGACCTAATTTTCAATCATAGTTTTCATCACCCTCCCATACAATAATAAGTAATTGAATGTAATAGTCATGTACTGACGCTAAGGCTACAATATGACCTTATTGTACACCGTTCAAATTATCAAGATAAGTATTAAATTTAGTTTTTGCTCATTTTAAGTAATATATATTTTAAATAAATTTGAATAAGAATTTTTTTAAGTATTTTTTTTCAACTTTTTGATATGCTTACGCCTTCTCCCCCATTTAGGATTACCCCCCCCCCTAGGAAGTGAGCCCCAGAGCTTGAGAATCATTGGCCTAAGACCTACTGTGTCCATCTAAGACTTTTTGACCTTGGGCCCTGAAGGGCATGCGTAGATGTTTCGGTCTGGTGGTCAGCTTGACACGAAACCCACAGTGTTTAGTTCCCAAACCAGCTTGGTACTCATATATCGACCTACTGAGGGTATGAAATGCTGAGTCGACAGTGTCCAGAGTGAGGTTTGAATCCCAGACCTGCGGCGTGGAAGCACGATATGGCCTCCCCTAATTACTAGTTATACAAATATAAAAAATTATATAGATAACAGCTATTACATTAAGATTCTACTAATGATGAAACATAATGAAAAACTTGTATATTTATAGGTCAATTATAAGTTTAATAGTCTCTCTTTTTTAGTTAAAAAAGGACATTTTATTTTGAAATAGAATGATGAAAATTCATTAAAAACTCAAATAACTAGCATCCACCCTTCTAGAAGGACAAACATCTCATTTGTGGAAGAATACCTTGCGCAAAAGAAAGAGCAAGGAAGATATCAAACAATTTCCCTATTCACATCGAATCATTCGTACCTTTGCATTCATTGGACCGTGAAAGCATCTATCCAGTAGGCAAATAAAAGAAGCACTTTGGCTGTTAATTTTGCCCTTTGAAGAGACAGTTATCTATGTAGACTAGTGGGCGTTTGTATCTTCTACAAAGGAGTTTTAATCTTTATCGATAATGTGTGCAAACATGATAGAATCGTTTAAAGTAGTTTTTGATTAGTCTACAAAATCTGAAATGTTCAGACGGTTTTCTCGAGCATAAAAAATAATTTATGCAGAACTCACAATATGTTAAATAATATAAACACAATTTTAAGTTTTCTTATAAATATATATTTGTTAAAGCATCTATTTTGACATGAATCATTTGTACATAGGTAAGAAAAAGTGTAATTTCTTACACCGTGGTGAATACGAGTATTATTTGTAACTCCTTTTTCGTAATATTGTTAGACATTTAAAAGTAAGTAAGCTGCATTATCAAATTGATGTTTTGTGTTATGTTTTACTAGTTTAGCACACTCGTCTACTTAACATAAGGGAAAAGTGATACAATCGCTCACTCACTCATTAGACATCTCCGGGTCTATTAGGCCTACATACTTCAAATTTGGCAGGCTTGTTAATTTTGTTGGGTAAAGGAAATAAATTTACTACAGTATTTTTGTTAGATGTGGTTATATTTCCTCCTGTGTCCAATGCTAATGATCGTGGACCAGTCCAATGTCTTAATAACAACGGGAATTACGAATGAAAAATTTGACAATATTTAGTAAAATAATAAATTTTTATGCTTACCTATTGAAAAAAAGGCATTTTAGTCGGAGATTTTTAAAATTTAGGAACATTTTTTTTCTGGAATAAAACCGTAAAAATATCGATTACGTGCTCTCTTTTTTATGTGTGTGACTTGAACTAGATTTTATTGATTGCATATCAACCTGTTTGTTCAAAAGCTTCCTGAGCTCCAATCAAGCTCCTTTTCTGTAAATGTGTTAGAACAATTGCTTAGGTTTTGAACATACCCAACATGTTAAGCTGAGAATATGCAGTTAAATAGAGCTTGTAGTAAACATTGTTATAGCATTCGAAGTTTGAGCTAAAAGTAAGCCTTAAAATTGCATTCTATAATGGTCATCATGCTATGGATTTATTACACTTTTCAAATGTGATAGAGGGGATTATACTAATTAAAAGAAATAAAAATAAATTTATTTAGTTATGTGCAATCATACAGCCTGCATAATTGCAAAATTACACGTAGTAATAATATAACGACAAGTAATATTACTTAACAGTATATAATGTCTCTTGGCCTAAATTTAACATTCGCTAAAATCTTAACAATGTACGGAACAAGAATTATTCGGAAATAAATTGCTAATTTTATATTGTTCTTTGCATTAATGTGTAACTACTCGTACTTGTTATCAGAAATTTTAGTGTTCAACTGGAATTAATTTGGTTAAAAATAGACTTAAATAGAATTACAGCCTTGCAACATGTCTCATACATTGAAAATAATTGGTCATTCTGAGGAAAACAAGGAGCCATTCTTGAAAAATGCCAGTACATCAAAATATTCGGAAATATAAACATAGTTTGACATATAATTGACTTGGATATCTAATAATATAAAATGTTTTGAAGGCCTCCTTTGTAAAATCGATAGCAGAGAATTTTATATAAGAAAAACAAACTTATGCATAGACAAACATGAATATGATTTGAATTCAAAAACTTTTTCAATATTACAGAAAAAGGTCATTCTCGTAGTCGAAGCAGTTTAATAATGTTAATATTTCATACAGTTTAAGTCTTTCTATGATGCATAACACAATTTTCTATAGAATTTACTCGCAAAATCAGGATTTCGAAATATTGCATTTTAAAGAAAGCATGTAAACCATATTATGCATGCACGTAAACCGTAAGCAGTATTAAATGTAACATCTCTTTGGCCTGTATGTCTTCAAGCTTGCTCAGTTTAGAACATTTTCTAAATGTCAACAATATTTTCTTAGGTTTTACTTGTATATATATATATATATATATATATGTATATATATATTATGTTTTTTAAAGCGCTTGTAAGAGCTATAGTAAGACATGTCCTCACCTGAATCTTTATTCAATCAACAAGCAAATACCTAAAAACCATTAAATTTCTGTTGACTAAAAGATATCTAGATATTGACTATAGTTACCTCGTAGGCCAGAGGTCGGCAGACAGCGACTCTTTAGATTTCAGTTTCTTTATAGTATTTAATATTAATTAATTCAGCTAAAATAATTGTTTTTCCTTACTCTTTTTCATGTATGATTATCTATCAAAAATGCTTACCTGAACTCAACCACAGAAATTCAGTTAAATGTATAGGCACAAATGGACAAGCTACAATACAATTTCCCAAAATAAAAACAATTATATGTGATGCAGGGAATCGCAAATGAATGTAATGAAGTACATCATTTTATAAGAAATACTTGAAAAATCCCGGGTACATTAAAAATTCTCATTATTTCCGTTTTTTCAATTTATTTCAGGTTCCATGGTAGTTAATAGTATGAGATATGGCTCATAGTTCAAGGAAAACTAGTGAGAGGTTTAAATTTTATAAAATTTAAACGTTACTATGAATTGAAATTTATGAAAAAGCCTGGAAATTTATGATTTAGAAATCAAGGAAAATCATCATGATGCTGTCCCTTCCTAGGATAACACACACAAACATATTCTCAATAATAAATTTCTTACACTATTTCAGGGACATTTTAAGGCATGAACTGAGGCCCGGGCCTAGGGACTCGTCTCGTTCTGACTTCAATAAGATCACGATCCACATAATTTTAATTATCTTATCTTAATCCCCTATATATTTCTCGAAAAAAACTGGGAAATTTGCTATATGTGCCAACTGGTAACAGTAGCACGGCTATATTGTCATGTTATGTGCGTCTTCTCATAATGATGACGTGGTAGGCCTAGTTTAGGCCTACCACGATACGTCATCATTATTCATTTGATGAAAAGCCGGCAGTTGGTTTGTGTCCAAGCATGTAAGATTGGGAAGCAAGTACATTTATTGGTCTCGAACTACTTTATGTACTATGCTTTATAAAACCTACTTAAACGGGTAACAAGTGTAACAAGGCCTACTTTTACATAGGGGCTCTAGGGCTCTTATGCTAAGCAAGCAAAAATAACAATTAATCAAACTATCTCAGGATGTTCACTAACACATTTTAGAGTATATAACATTACAATGTACCTATGCAAAATGAAAAAAGGAATGAGAATGGATTGCGATTAATATGCAAATTTATAAAAAAGATATTTACAAGAGCTCTTCTAATTTTTATACCTCTTTTTGATGTAATTGATGTTATTTTTTAAAAAATTTATTCGTTCTTAAGAAACAAATTTGCTTCAATTTTTCATTACTGTTTTTCCTTTTGTTCTCAATAACCTCCTTAAGCCTCTATCTTTTTTGTTTTCATTTGTTACTAGTATGTTTCAATAAATAAATAAATGCTTAAAAATATTATGACATATTTCTTGAGGGACGTTACGTATAAGAATTTCTTTAATTCTTCCATTAAACTCTCTTAATCATCAAAACAATCCAAGAAGTTATAAAGAAATGTAAACTACGGTAACTAGTTACCTTTTTTTTTTCTTTTAAAAAGTTAGATAACTGAAAAAATTCTTTTTGTAACTTTTTTTTACAAAATATTCCTTTTAATCATACTGAATAAGACTAAAAATTTACTATTGTCAAAAAATAATGACTTCGTTTTCTCTTGAAAATTTCTAAGAATCCAAAAGATATTTTTTTGCTCCTTCTAAGCAAGTATTTTATCATTAGAAAAATTTTCCTTTAGAAATAAATTCCTTCAATATGAACGCACATGGGATTTAATTACTAGAAAACGAAAGATAGTATTGATTGCAATTAAGGAATGATAAAAAAATTACTGCGGAAGAAATTAGGAATTGTTCCAAATGCAAATAAAAGTCAATCTGAGGAAAAATATTATTTTCTTAATGACACTTAGAAAAACTTAAAGCTTGTGTTGAATAAATCAATATTTTATTTTTACTCTGAACGCAAGAGATGGCGCTGCGATCACTGACCCTCGTTTGCTTATTAAATTCAGTTTTATGAAACTAAAAATTTTCATTTGTTAGTTTCCGAATTTTTTTTCTAAGAAAAAGAAAATAGGAGAGAAGAGGGAAAATATTTTTAAGAATTCAAACTCGAGATCATACTCTCGTAGAGTAAAACATACAATATATAATTATCATTGCGTTGACTTTCACTGTTTTCGCTCATAAAGCAAATAATTTTAAATATAAAATTTATTTATATATTTGTAAGCAAAATAAAACTGATCTGTCAAATAAGAAAAAATCCGATTTTATCATGAAAAATCTCTGCACTAAATAACTAAATAATGATTTAGATTAAGTTTGAAAACATTGAAACAACATGACAGCTGTATTACATTTACCGTATTTATTCGAATCCAAGACGCACGTTTTTCCCAGTTTTAATGCTACTGAAAATCGGGTGCGGTTTAGAATCGAAGGAGGAAAAATTCGTTGGATGAGAGAAAGTGAACATGGTGGTTAGAACAATTGCAGGTTCACGCATGCACTTTTAGTATCTAACAAGCCTAAAATTGTAAAATTGCCGGAAATTCACAATTATTTATTTTGTTTTATTTTACAGTTCATCTTATTAGCTTTATACAAATACCATTTATTACTTTCCATTCACTAGAACCAAAAATAAAGTGTTTTAGTAAAAGCAGATGACATTACTTTAAGCAAGATGTCATACTTTAAAACGCGTTTTACTCGAAAAGTGATTTTTTGAAAATGCTCTAACGGAGGCCGGCGCGATTGCTAAAAAAGTTTTGAAAAAAATTAACGGAAATTTTTTGTGTATGTTCTGTATAATAGTAGAAGTGTTTTAACCTTCACATTTATTAATTACTGTTTTATTACAAAATTTACAGTCCCTTATATGAATATAATCACTGTTTTTTTTAAGCAATTTCATATAATAACAAAGATAAAGTGCTGTAGTTTTTGTAAAAATAAAAATATCTCTTATCCTAAAAGTCATTTTAAAAATGAATAACATAGCAACACATCAGAGAGAGAGATAATTGAAAAATTGAAAATCTGTTCATAAATTTTTGGTATAATTTTTGGCCGCGTTTATGTTATTTTTTGTAAATTTGTACAAATTTTTTTCCCTATTTTTGTAATAATAATTTCGTTTTTCTTCTTAATTTTAGCTTATTTTTCTTATAACGTGTTAAACAAATCTAAAAACAACAACAAAAAATTCCCTTGCCTCCATTTTTTTAAAAAAAAGTTGTCGCAAGTATTCTGATACCTAAAAAGTTTTAAAGACTAGTAAAATAAATAAATAATTCAACTCTTATTAATTGTTTTTAAAATTTCTTGAATATTGGATATTGATAAACAATTTTCCACAATATTATATTTTTTCACAGTTACGTTTAGAGAATTTGGGATGCGGCTTAGAATCGATGTTGGCTTAAATTCGAATAAATACGGTAGTTAATACAATTAACTGTAGTTATATAATAATAACTAGCTGTTACCCGCCCGCTTCGCTGGGAATTTCATGATGTTTTATAAATTTTTACTGCTTATATATATGTATAAATTATTGATATCTAAGTCCTGCATTAAGAATTCGATTGTATTGAAAAATATACTTATACCTGTAACTGTCGCCTGTTGATAAAAAAAGGGGGGCAGAACTCATCTAATTTGTGTTTTCTAAAAATCTCTAAAATGGAAGCATAGAATGATGTTTGCTCTTTCGTAACCCAAAAACCAAGTGGATTCCCGCAAAACCAATTTTCGGTGGATCTCTACTCCGTAAATTGAAGATGCAAGCCAAATTTCAAGTCTAAATCTAACAGAAAAAAAAGTTTTACTATCAATATCCCCGTAATCCCGTTGAGAGCCGTTTTCCAAAATAACCGCTCTTAGCGGATTTCAACTCAACAAAAGAAAAATGCAAACCAAATTTCATTATTATAGTCCTTGTAGCTCAAAAAAGTAATTTTTTTGTCAATACGTCCAAGTAACCCCTGCCCCCCCCAGAACTTGATTTGCTTAAAATACATTCTTAGTGGATCCCTATTCAACAAAAGAAACATGCTTAACAAATTTCAAGTATATGGGTCTAACAATTAAAAACATGAATTTTTTTCTGTAACTCCTCTTGACCCCTCGCAACCCTCCTTGGGGGTCAATTTTCGTTTTACTCTTTGTTAGAGGAACTCTATTCCATGAAAGGAACATGCCTACCAATTTTCAAGCAGGATGATCAAATAGTTTAAAATGGAAATATTTATCAATTACGCCTCTTAATCTCCCGATATTAAACTTAGTAGTTCATATTCGCGAAACCCATTTTGTAGCGGTTCTCTACTTTACGAAAGGAATCTGCTTATCAAATTTCAAGACTGTACGTCTAATAGTTTAAAAATGGGGATAATTATCTATAACGCAACTTGAGCCCCGCAACGCCACTTCTGGGTCTGTTTTCACAAAACCAATTTTGTAGGGGAATTGCACACTATGAAAAGAATATGCTTAGCAAAATTTGAAGACTGTGCGTCCAATAAATTAAAAATGCAAAAAAAAAATGATCAATAACGCCCTTTGAATCCCCGCAACGCGGCTTAGGGGTCGATTTTCACAAAACACATTTTGTAGTGTATCTCTATCCTATGAGAGGAATCTGCTTACCAAATTTCAAACTGTGCGTCTAATAGTTTAAAAATAGAAATAATTATTTATATCTGCCCTTAACACCCCGCAACACCCTTTGGGGGTCAATTTTTCCCAAACCTGTTTTGTAGCGGATATTTACTCCATGAAAGAAACATTCCTACCAATTTTCAAGCAGGGAGGTGAAGTAGTTTAAAAACGAAAATATTTATCTAGTACGCTACTAAATCCCCCGCAACGCCATTTAGAGGTCTGTTTTCACAAAACCTTCTTATAGCTGATCTCTACTCTATAAAAGAAATCTACTTATCAAATATAAAGACTGTGCGTCTAATAGTTTAAAAATGAAAATAAATATCTATAACGCCCCTTAAGTCCCGCAACGCCACTTGAGGGCAATATTCACGAAACCCATTTTGTAGTGTATCTCTACCCTATGAGAGGAATCTACTTACTAAGTTTCACGACTGTACGTCTAATAACTTAAAAATCGGAATTTCTAACGCCCCTTAAACCCCCGCCCCCGCAAACAATTGCTGCTAATTTGAAATTACAAACAGACACTTCAATTTTATTTATTTGTATAGATATAGATTGGGATTATAATAACTATTGTTTAAATGTGACTAAAAATGTAAATAAAAAAAAAGAAAGGATTAAAACTAACCGTAAAACTTATCAATTTTTTGTTTCTTGCATTGCTTTTTGCTTACGAAGCCTTGATTTATTATTTTTAAAAGTGCATCCGAAACAGCCGATGCTCTACTTAACTGAACAGTGAGATAACTATCATAAAAAAAAATTATGGCACGTGTCAGCGTATTATCATGTGCGCGTAACACTGTTATGTCTCATGAAGAGCATCGGTCGCCAGTAACCCAAACAACGACTTCATTTGCTCAGCTTGGCGTTCAATTTGGCGTTCATCTTGGCGTTCAGTTTCACGTTCACCCGTATAGTTTCCGTTCCCGTAAGAATACGGGAATAAAATATAGCCTATGTTACTCCCCGTTAATGTAGCTTTCCATTAGTGAAAGAATTTTTAAAATCGCACCAGCCGTTTCCGAGATTAGACGGAACAAACAGACAGACAGACAGACAAAAATTTTAAAAATTGTTTTTTTGTTATGAGTACCGTATATACTTTTAGTGCATTAAGTAAAAAGCTGCTAATTTGAAATTACAAACAGACACTTCAATTTTATTTATTTGTATAGATATTAAAGGTCTATTGAGAGAGAGAGAGAGAGAGAGATATTAGGATCAATAAAATTCCATAAAATCATTTGTTAAAAATGATTCCTTAGATATTCTAACATATGACTTATTTTTCTAATTTTCAACTTAATAAATATTGAAAGATTTATTTTGTGCTTTAATATTTGATGGATAAATATTTCATGTCTTTCGTAAAGTATTCATTAATTATATTTTTTATTATGTGATCCATAAATATTTTATGAAATTTGATGTTTTAAATTTTTTTTACACAAAACATTATCGTTTTGTGAAACTTAGACTAACATCAATCAGATAAAAGATACATTAGATCATCAGCGAACTATTTTTAACTAAGAAATAAATTTTTATATACAATTTATATGCATTGTCCACCCTGACTTCAAAAGAGATAAACATTTAATGTGCACTAAATGCCCTCACGTCATAACTTTTGTTTGAAATGAATCTTGAATTTGAAAACATGCATATTTTAATATAGTTTTTCAAAAAAAGAATTTACTGTTGTTATTCTGGTAGCAGTAATTGGTATTCTATATTTTTTTCAACGTGTTCGATTCAAGACGTATAGGGAGAAATCAACAAAGGCTTTTGTTACTAGAGCATGTGTTTGATAATGCATGCGTATTCAAAAAATCCTAATGAAAAAAAATTGCTACAAGATAATTATAATTGCTAATTGATTTTTGTTGTATATTTTTTTCTTTGTACGGAAAACCAGGAAGTGAATTGCAGTAATAATTAATATTCAACAGTCTATTGTGGGTGTGCCTGGGAAAGAGGCAGCTGATGAGCTGGCTGGTAGGATTGTGATCTTTGTAACACAATTTCTCTGCCTTGAGCCATTCTGAAATTCAATCCCTCCACTAAGATGAAATAAATCTGACTTAGTGAAACCCTCCCGCTCACCACTAGTACGCCGCTAAGAGTACTGGTCTCTCCCTACTAAAAGATCTAGGGCTCTTCAGACAGCCTTGGCGCGCTTTAGAAGCTTGTGCAGGGGGTAAAGTCTTTATCTCTCCCTGCTTCTCTTACTCATCTTCTGGACTGCTGGGCATTTCCTGGGGCAGTTATTTGAAGATCAAGACCTGTGGTTTGTGACATTCTTGTTCGGAAAGGTCAAATGGACTTGGCGTAGGCTTTCCTGCTCCAAGGGGATTTGAAATAACACCATAGTTTATTGAATGCAATGCAATCGAATGTAATTCAACCTATAATCATAAATATTGATTTTTACATAGCGGGTAATTTATGATTACCAGCCGAGAAAAGTGTTTTGCTCATAAAAATGTATGACAGGATTTGGTTGAGGGAACTAATATTGATTAACAATTTGTGATGTATCTGTACGGTTCTTCACTAATCCTCTAAATATTTCTTTCAAATTTTATTTATTTCAACCAATCTCCACCGGGAGCCAAAGTGTGATTTATGCAAATGAGATATTTTATATAAGTTCGGGTTTCGCGAGTTAACGAGAGAGGATGAAATGAAATGAGAAAGAGTTGTAAAGTGAAGAAGTAGATTTTTAAAGTAAAGTTAATCGAAACATCGGAAAATCAACTCGCAGTCGTTGACAAATTTAGTGTGTAGTAAAGCTACACGCAAAGCTGAAGAGCTGCAGATTGAATTCGTAAATTCAAGAGTGAATATTAACGTTTATCCGATCCATCCGGATCACAGTATATCACAAGACGGACCTGCCGAAAGATAAGAATCAGGTTAGTGACTTAGAAACTATAAATACGTGTACGTATGTTAGCTGTAATTGTGCGTGCTGATCTTGCGTGGATTCAGTTCAGATTCCGTAGTTCCGCTAATAGTTACCCCTTCTCATTCTCCACTGTGTTTTATTGTTCTTAAATTTAAATAGTGTATATGTAACCTTCCTTGATTAAGAGGTATCAATAAATATAGTGATTTGTAAAGATGTCTTTTGAATTCATTAAACAGGCTACACGTCCAGAAACGAGTAACACTAGACGGGGAGATGATAATCTTAGGGGAGGTTATGTGTCACGACAAATTTAAAAGCCTTAAGGATCTAGGCAAAGAAATATCTTTGAAGAGAAGGGAAACGTTCCTTTATAAATGATAAGAGGAATTACGGTCGTGTCAAAGATAATTATGCTTCTGTTTTTGAAATTCAAACCCTGTCCTTTTTAAATCAAAAGGCGGTGGCTATTAAAATTTTTTCGAAAACTTAATGCAAGGATTCAACTTAGCTAGGACTTTATACAGTACATTCGAAAACTTAATGCTAAGACTCAGATATCAATGACTTCAAAACCCTCTATATAGTCATACAAAATCAAGAAACACTCAGCAAAGCAGGGGTATGGCTTGTATTTTATTAATGTGATAGGAAATTTAGAGTAAAATAATAAATGGATTTCATGCAGATGGCATGCATTTTTTTTATGAACCTTACATTTTACAAGCGGCTAGTAATGAAAAGTTAATTAATATTACTTTCTTACCTAAACAATTTATTGTGGATTTAAAATATTTTTTGCTTTTAAAATTAATGACTTCAAATATCGAAATTTGAAGAGAATAAGTACTTCAAATACAATTTAATATGGAAAAATACTTTAATTAAGTTATCGATGAATAAATTAGAAGCCACTATTGATACGTTCTCATTAAATACGTCCTTTTATAAGAATTTGAAGATTTCTAAGAATTTCTTCACAAATAATCAAAAAACAAACTAATAAAATCCAGAGAATTATTTCCATAATTGAATATGACAGACACCACTTCAAACATTTCAATAAACAAGAAAATTACAAAACAAATCAATTTAAAATCCCTGCTTTTAATAAAGAACAAAAAATAGAGGAAGTGGAAATTAAATTTATGAAAAAAAACAGTTTCGAACAGTAATTTAAAACGATTTTTGAAATACTGACGTAAACAAATGCGATGTGATTAAAGACCTTGAGCAAAATGAGTTATAGCGAGGTTATAAAAACGCCTTTCTGGTGTCTTCTTACTGCTTATTGTGTTTCATTATTTTTAAATATATTCCACCAGTTTAAATAAAATGATTTATTCTGCAAGTAATAAATCTTCACACTTGAAAGAAAATAAAAGCTATATCCAAGTAACAAAAAAAAAAAAAAATTAAAAAATCTACGTTCAATCTTTTAAATGAAATTCATCTTCGCGAATCTCCTCCACCCTCCCCCCTCTAAAGTGATTAAAAAAGAAAATCTAAGCACTTTATTAAAATAAGATGGAAACGGGGACATTATTAATTAATTTCTGAATTGGAGAAAGGAAAATACATTGAATTGAAGAAGGGATAAATTGAAGAGATGCTTTAAAAATTTTGTTATCAAACGAAATTTTAATTACTCTTCATGAAGATACCATTTTCAAAATTCCTGGTTTTGTTGCACCGAAAAGCAATTATTTAGTTAGATTGCTGGTTAAGTCTATCCTTAGGAGGGAAAAAAAGTTAAATACTTTGTGGATTTAAATTCCCATCAGTTTAAATCTCTTAAAATACTATAAACCTTGGATGCTATTACTTTCTATAATTAATTTCGATTTCAAATGATTGAGATGCTAATTATTTTATGTCATTGAGTGATCGAAAGAAATTAATTCTAAGAATCCATCCTCCCAGTTCATTAATTTGTATTTCGTAAGAATGAAAATAATTATCGTCATTTATTTTTCGAATCCCAATTCTATTTATTCGATGGATTCGTAGTTCTTTGGTTCGAAAGATGGCTCTTAAATTTTTATACGATATTAATGAAGCTTTTAACTGTCGTTTGAGAATTTAATTTATCTTCCAATGAATTGATATGTAAAAATTGTGCTCAGCGATGTTTCAATTCCAGTTAAAGAAAGCTTATATGGCTTCTAGTTTTTAAATAACGTGGAAGTGTAATTTATTCCGAGATTTATCTAAGTCGTCATTTATGAAAATACATGTCTGATGAATATTCAAGAATGAGCAATTTTCACTTTTTGATAATATGTTATCAGTATTTATTGTATAGCATTTATCAGCCTTTTTTATAACAGTCTCAATTAAGTTTATTGCATTATTTTCACAAAATTTATGGATATCTGGGGAAGGCATGTTCCTTTGAAACAGTTTTGTTAAATAATACAGGGTGATCGAAATTAAAGTCTGCCTTTCAAAAAATTGTAGAAAAGATTAACTTATTAGAATGATTGGTTGACTTGATTATACGTGAAACAAAGTTGACTAGCGACAGAAACATCAGTTCGAAATTTGATTAGTAGATATCGCTGCGCTCTTCTTCATACATACAATGCTCTTTGGTCAGAGTTCCTATTGAAATCCTAATCCCCCTTACAAGGGTCTCAAGTTTAATCAAAATATGTTCAATGTTAAAAACGTTTTGAAGCATTATGACATAAGAAAAAAAATTACTACTTATTCATCTGTTTTTGTAATTCCTTGTTTTAAGGGTTACATACAACAACAAATAACTGACACGTAGGATAGAAAGAAATATTGTTTTTAATCGTCTCTTGGCGAAACGGTTAATTGCTTATTTAATTACATCATGCTGCAGCAGCACAAGAGCTGTTGGTAATGCCATCGTGTCATGTCAGTTCTCTCAGGACTCACCAATATGAACGAAGAAGACAGTGGAGGAGGTTGTTCTT
Source organism: Trichonephila clavata (assembly GCA_019973975.1). NCBI lineage: Eukaryota > Metazoa > Arthropoda > Arachnida > Araneae > Nephilidae > Trichonephila > Trichonephila clavata. Next base: position 16,263 of record BMAO01017307.1, read on the forward strand.
CAACTCCACATCATTAGTTACGCGTCCTTGATAAACGTGATCTTTGAGAAAACTCCATAGCTAGAAATAAAAAGGGTTCAGAGCCAGTGACCTCGTTGGTAAGGCAACTAGAGAAATACATGAGACAACACATTTAACTAAGAATATAGCTTGAATCACGTTTTTTACATGTTTTGTCATATGAGCGTTTGCTCTGTCTTAAATGGAAACTCTGGAAACTAAACTGACTAATTTTCTTAAAGCCGAGACAAAATGATACTTGAAGATTCTGCTAAATTATTTTCTGGTGTAAGTACACCTAACAAACCCATTCACTGCGATTTACTTGAAGAAGTAAAGGCCCAAAATGTGGAATTAGGTGCAATTGAAACTACCTTCTGAATCCCCTGACAATTTATGGAGTCCTCTTCGCAAAACAGTATACAAAGAACTGGTTTCTTCAAACATACAAATTATGTCATGAGCTACACTGCTGGCCACCGTGAATGCGACACCAAGAAAGACAAGAGATAGCACAAAAAATTTATTTTGTAAACATGTTGACCAAGTATCAAATGATTAAATTTATAGACTTCTGTGAAGTGTGGTTCCTGCCAAAATCAGTAGCCAGAGTAACCGCCATTGTTGGAGATCACTGCTGCCACACGCCTCGGCATTGATTCAAAGATACTTTGGATGTGTTCTTAGGGTAAAGCAGACCAAGCAGCTTCCACACGTTGCCAAAGTTGATCTGGTTGGCAACTGGGGGTTCATCTGGGTCAATCGTTGAGCAACCATGGACCACATGTTTTCTATCGGCGAAAGATCCGGAGAGAGAGCTGGCCAGGGAAGTAATTTAATCTGGTGATTGATGAAGAACCTTTGGATAATGCGCGTCACGTGTGGTCGCGCATTATCCTGTTGAAATATTGCTGTGGCCAAGCCCTGAAGGTAAGGAAGGACAACTGGCTCCCACACCTCGGAGATGTAGCCCTGGCTGTTTAAAGTACCGGCAATGCATACTAGAGGAGTGCGAGGGTGATATCCAATACCGCCCCATACCATAATACCGGGTGCATAACGCAGCTGTTCAGCATCCTCTCTCCACGGTGTCTCCAGCCTCGAATCCGACCATCATGGTGTTGCAGACAGATGCGTGACTCGTCAGTAAAGACAACTTCATTTCATTCTGCCGCCCACATCCTTCTTCCATCGCACCATTGGCGGCGAAGTCTATGGTTCTGCGTCAAGGGTAGATCAAGCAATGGACGTCTTGCGGACAGACCACTCTGCTGTAAACGGTGTCGAAATGGTTCGCGCAGACATTGAATGATGCGTTACAGACTCAATGTGCTGTGCTATGGTTCGTGAGGTGACTGAGCGATCCGTCATTGCCATGCGTACAATTTGCCTGTCCTCACGTGAAGTTGTGTACTGAGGTGGATGCGATCGACCACGTCGGTCCGTCGTACCCTCCTGCATCCAACGGTCACATATCGCATTACAGTTGTTTGGTTTCGTCCAACACGACTACCGATTTTCCCTGAAAGATAATCCACAATCTCGGTAGGCCACTATCCTTCTCTGTCGAACTCGGATAATTGATCAAAAGCTGATCGCTGTTTTCTACGAGACATA
>BMAO01017308.1:0-64537 GCA_019973975.1 Trichonephila clavata
AAAAAGTTACTCCGTAAAGTTACTTTTTCCAGATAGTTGTTGAATGATTTTTTTTATTATTCGGGAATTTCTTTCACTGGCTTTATAGAAACCTGTATTTCTCGAATTTGAAACTACGGTTTGCAGTCCCGAGATCCCGGTAGTTATTTCAATTCCAGAAATCCCGGGATTTAATTTTTGTCTAAATTACGTTTTAAAATTTTTTTCTCATTATATTTATATAGAGAGCTTCCACTTACGAAACGAGACATTGATCAACATTCATTGCAGTTACTCAGTAATAAAAAAATTTGTGACTTATGTGTCTGATGTTTATAATAAAGTTTGATTTTTCTTTTCTCAATCATCAATCATGAATCATTTTTCTGAATTATCAATTTATGTCGATATAAATGACTTTTTTAGATTTCTCTCTCTCTTTTTATCTATCAAGAGATAACTTGAGAGTAATATTATTTTGTTAATATAAGTATATTCATCATAAGCTGTTTATGCTGTTATTGCTGTTTGCATAATCGGAAAGGCATTTTTTTCAAAATTCTTTCTGAATATTTTAAGATTGTGAATTAACCTATTTATAGGTGAGTTATTCAATGTGTGTTTTCTACATTTTTATTCTACAGATATATATTTAGCAATATTATTTTGTAAATATATATTAATATTTAAAAGTTGTTAAAAATATTATGAAAAGGTATTTTTTGAGGAAGCTAAAAAACTGAATTTTATTGTACTGCGAAACATACAATTTATTTATTTATTATTTTTTTAATGTCAAATCTGTATTTCGAATATTTTCATTAGAGTTAATTTTAGTGTTATTATGATTAATTTCTAATGTTATATGTTAATAAGATTTTAAAAAAAAGAAAGTATTTTCTATGAGAGTTGTATAAGCAGAAATATTTTTTAGATACAAATTTATGTTAATCCATTCTACCATTTGTAATTGCTGTTTACTAGTATATGTAAGTTTGACAGAAAAAAAGTTCAGTTCAGACTTTATAATTTTAATTTTGAAAAACATGCTTCCTTAGAATGTCTTACTCCAAACAGTTGTCATTTCTAAATATATTAAACATAAGAAAATACAGTGTTTCAATGAAAATAAAACAGAGGCTTTTTATTCAGTTTTAAATTTAGAATAACATTTTGGAAAATCTCAAACATGTCAAAATTTATTATTTTTAATGAACTCATTATGTAATATATTTTATTTGCATTTTATAATGAATAAAACATTTGAAAAGTTTCTTTGATAAACTTTCTTCCTGCAAGAGGTTTAATTTTTGAAGCGACAATTTAAGTTATAACACAGTATATGCTGTATCTTTATGATTTTTAATAATTCATGAATAAAAACATACAGAAAAGCATACACAACCAGAAAATGGGTAACCAGAAAAATATACACATTTTAAAGCTTCTCTTTTTCCAACGCAGTTTTTAAAAACTTTGATCCCTAGATTGATAAGTTAACACGCGACGATTTGTAGGAAAGAACATTCGCGTAAATTTATTCTCTAGTAAAGAACATTCGCGTGAACTATTTCTGTAGTAAAGATCTACATTCCGTTATTAAAAAAAAATAAGGAGATAAACAAATTAATTTTTGTTCCTCAGTTTAGATTTTAGGGCCTATAAGACAAATTATTTATATTTATAGATGTACTTTAATTCTTACGTCGTTAAGTTTTCGTCATTTGAATCTTCTCCTAACTTGTTTTATTTTTTGCTTTGCCCAAGGTGCACTTTACTTTTAAAAGGCGTATTGGAGAAAAACAGAAAGCATGTTTTTTTCCCTTTAAAAAAAGTGAGCTTAGTATAGTTGTTATTTGACCCCAATCAAATAATCAAAATATTAAGCCATAAATAATTAATAATATATAATAAACAATTAGTTCATCAAGATATTTAGCACTTAAAAATTAAAAAGTTAAAGAATGCTTATATTTTATACAGTTTGTCGTTGTTTGACATCTCACTCGTATTCAGCTTTCAAAGCCTGAAACTGGTGCCATTTCACACAACTAAATAAAGTATAAATCCTCGTGAAACATTTTATTTTGAATTTCTCTCATTCCGTCTATCACTGACATCTATTAGTAAAACATACAACTGCTTTAGTACGTGATAAACGGGTTTACAACGTTTGAAACTGAACAAAATCTAGTGGAAGTGTGCCATGTCAGTAAAATTGAGGGGATATATTGTTTTGAAAGCGCTCATTGCATTCATAATGGCTTGAGGATTAATAACTGTAATCTGTATTTTTAAACATGCAACTAATTACAACTAATGGTTTAACTTTAACAGAGTTAACTTTCGTTTTAAGTGTAAAGTTCAGCGTTATATTGTGAAGACATGCAGTATGCTAACTGTTTTACTTAAGAAATGTAATAATTATTTACACATAATAGCGTTGTATTTTTAAAGAAAACTGTGCCAGAAAGATACAATTAATCTTCAGAAAAAAAACACGTAATGATGATATTTGATTAATGACATTTAAATCTAAAATATGCATTTAACTGAAATATACATTTCTCTCTTAAAATGTGAAGGTCTTTTATCGATGATCCTTGCCCTGAAATGAAAAAATGGGTTTCAGCTAAAGCGTTTAAAATGCTAGATGAGGAAATGCTATTTGAATATGTCTGTATTGTAAATTAATTTATGCATTTCAAGAAAAAAAACATTAATGGTAAAATGTATTCAAGCAGAGAACTGTTAAAGTTAAGTATAAAATATTTTTTAAAAATGATGACACCAAAACTAACATGGCAGCTACTGAAGAGTAAGTGCCGTAATTTGATTGCTAATTATAGGATAAATTTAAACCCTTTCCGGAACTTGAGTTTAAAACATTCCAATAAGAATCGGGAAACTTTTGATAATTTCCAAGATAAAACAAGATTCTTTTAGATCTTTTTCTTCTAACTTTTGCAATATTGCAGATTTTTAAAAATTCAGAAGAGTATTAAGAAGAATTCTGAAGAGAAATAAGTCTTATGATGCATTAATTATTTTCATTTCAATTATTAATATTTTCAGAAGTTGCAGTTTTAAATACATTTTGAAAGAAATAAGTCTACTGATCATTATTTTCATTTCAATTATTAATATTTTCAGGAAGTTGGTTTTGTACTGTATTTTCAACAGTTGCTAAGCTGTAAAAGGGTGAAATTCCTATTCATGTTAACTGAAAATTCCCAGCTGTTCTTTAGTCAAATAATTTATAAATGTAATACAATTACTTCCGTGATACGTAAGCAAAACTTATACAACACAATAATACTTCTTTTAAAAATAGCATGTATACTTTCAAGCAAAAACTTCTAACAAGATCATATTTATCCAAGCACTCAAATGCAATGCCTCTATTATTATTAATGCCCCTCAATTATTACTCATTACTTCTGTATTTGCTTACACTACTGTTCAAATACTGGTAGGATAGATTTTTATGTTATATTTTGAATACTGACAACCAATACAATTTAGTTATTCTTGTGATGAATGGAATATATCCGAACAAGCTTGATGCACTTAACCCTCCGCTAGACGTGCTTCAAAAAGTTCCATCCATAGGTGCATCCAGATGCACCACCTCATACTTTATTTTGCAGATAATTTAATCATTTTATTGGTGATATTTCACATTAAAATATATTTGACTTAAAGTAATATTTAAAATAGAATCAGGATTTGTTGTATTTAAATGAAGAAGCGTCAAAATAATAATGGTTACTTATTACCGTGTCACCACCGTTTACAAATTAATAGGCTTTGTTGCAGTATTTACAAATCACTTAACAATATTTTCGTAGAATGCATTACAAAGTTTTAATAATATTTTCTTGATGTCCTAAAAGAGGGAACAATACCTTTTTCAAGTTCCTGGAGATGTTTTTTTTTTCTTCTTTGGTTTTTCGTCTGGAATAGGGTTTAATCCTGAGTCTAAATGTACGAGGCATGTGAATGTTACCCTCAGACCATCATTGCAGAGGCTGTTTCATAAGTTTGTGACCTAGTTTTCCTAAATATGTACGTAAGGATCAGAGTGATTTTGATTGACATATAGATCTTTTCCTGCTACATTAAGGATTGAACAAAATACAGTCACTGGCTAGGTACGTGGCACCTTTCAGATGCATCTCAACTCTAAGCGAAATAACAAAAAAAAATAATAAACTATTAAAAGAAGCTACAAAATACGTGTTTCGAATTATTTTCGTATAAAACTGAAAACTACACTATTTTACAAGAGGAAAATATCAAATTAGTGAAATGGTACAAAGTCATAAAAACTGACACTGTTGGGCATGCTGTATCTATCAGATTCAACGGCCCCTGCCACCCGAAATACGAAGAAAACGCTCTCGTCTTTTACGCTGAATCCCAGAGAAAGTGACGATATGCAGATAGAAGAAGGATTACCGTTGGATACACCACCGAGACTATTTTTTTATACATCTAAGAGATTCGCGCCCCTAATGTACGGTTAAATATTTAACTTATTAATATACTATTATTGTTTTACAATGTGATTGAGTGCGCGTGTTCACCTTATTCTTTCTTTAAGAGACCCTTTCTTTGAGAAAAAAATGCAGTTAAAATTGAATAATAATTTATATATAGAGTATATTCACATTTCTCTGCGAATTACAAAGTTGATAAAAAAGCATAAACATAATTTCTAATATATATATATATATATATATATATATATATATATATATGTGTGTGTGTGTGTGTGTGTGTTGTGTGTGTGTATTCACCATATAAACCTTTTCTAAACGATCATTATTTGTTATTATTTTTTCAATGTTAAAAAGCGTGTGCTTGACAAATACTATAAATTAAGTTATGCAAATACAATGTAATGTGCAATGAAAGATTGTCTTCCTTATTTTTAAGAACAAAGTAAATGAAGCAAAGATTTTGAATTTAATAACTAAAAACGCCTTAAGCAAAATGTGGTGGTAGGTGTCAAAAACAGAAAATTTTTCTTCAACAGCAAAATTATAACCCTTTGTTTGATGACAGGTAATTTTTTTTAAAAGAAAGTACAAAATACATAATAATGTTGACTGTTGTGAACCCAATTTCTAAGTAACAATTGAATGCAGCTGTACCTAAATTTGTAATTCAAATTTTTACATGTTCTCCAAGGCATTGTAGAATTTATATGCAGTAAAGCTAAAAAGCCCATTAATATTAAAACTCAATACATATTTATAAAGTTTTTCGATGTTAACAATATATTAACTCATTTAAATTCAATTTCTTAATAAAAAATAACACAGCATTCTTGGTTTTAAACTTATAAATAATAAATATTTTTAACAAAGAATCTTAACTCCATCAGGATCCAATGCTCAGTATTTGCAGATTTTATTTTATGTTTTTCCATTTAGATATTTTTGTAAGTTATAATAACTAACAATGAAATATATTAGTCTTCCTCCATTTTCTTATTATCTAATTTATGCTTTTAAAATTTTGAAGAATGAGACAAAAAAAATCCATTCGTATATCGTGCATATACTCCAAAATATTTTATAATTTTCAATGCAGTATTGACATATAGCCTTAAGCAAACAATTAACCTGTGTAATTTAAACTTTTTGATTTTCCTTATAATTTTTAAAATTCAATTACCTTTTTTTCTTATTAGATATTTTCAATTGACAAAATAGAAATGGAAAGTTCAACGACATTCACTTTTATTTTTTTTAGAATTCCTTGCGTTAAAATATAAAGAAACAGTTGTTGTAATTTCCTTTCCTCGTTTTGTAACCATAAATCGATAAGATTACTGAATTCATATTTTTCGCCTATTTTTTGCTGTCATTTTTTTTAACTAAGTTCAAAAATCATCAGTAATTTTTGACCGATTTATACGCGGTTCTACTAATCCCTTCATGACTCTTTAAGGAAAATATTTATTTCAACCAACTTTCATCGAGTAAGGAAACGTGATTATGTAAATGAAGTATAGTATATAAATTCTGTTTTCGCGAGTTCATGAGTTGACATGTTGGAGTTGGCAAGTAGGAGTTAACATAAAGTCTGCGAGTTAGTGGTGAGTTTAAGATTGAAAGAGAGTGGAATTAGTTAAAAGTCTTGGAGTCGTCCAGGAAAAAGATTACAGAGCGTGGATCCCACGACATTGATCAAGCCAAAGAGATCCCCTGCAAGTTTCCAGTGTAAGATCCCATGCATAAAAAGTACAGGTATTGTGCGCTTGATTAAGTAGAAGTTAGCTTATTAAGTGTGCGACGTAGTTATATTTGAGAGTATTTAAGCTATCTTAGATTTAGTTGAGAGTCTGTAGTAGTAGCCCGTGTTATAGAATCTCACCTCTGCGCTCTACTGTTTAATTATCTACCTTAATTAGATTTGTTTTGTTTATGTGATTGATATTTGGAATTATATATATATATATATATATAATAAATTGATTAGATTGAAATCATGTCTGTGGATCATTCAGTGTCTCCCACACTTCTAGCTGGATTACAGGTAGACAAGAGGGTTCAGATTCGAGAAGGAACCAACCACTATCACAATTTTAAAAATGCAAAAGTTTTCATTAAACTTAAAAGGTAAAATAAATATTATGAAAACACACACACACACACATATATATATATATATATAACTTTTTCTTCTCCTTATATATATATATATATATATATAAGAAGACTATCCTTGAATAAGGAATCTCTGAAAGTATCATTTCTCTACATGATTCTTAATTTTTCTATAGCAGCATTATATGAAATTTAAAAATATTCTCTTATAATTAAATAGAAATAGCATATATATATATATTATTTTTATTAAAAGTAGAGAGTTAAAAATATACCGGAAGTATTGTGCTTTCATACAGTTCTATTAATTGTTTATTCAGGAGTGATTGCGGGAATATTTTTCAGCTACTTGAGGACTTTTGGTGACGGACCTCGTCTTTTGAACCATAGTCAAGTGACAATGATGAAACAGCAGAACTGGCAACCCCTCTCCTAACTTTCAACCCACATTAAAGGATTGATGTTTGAGTCTGGAAATATTAAACGTGCACCAGCCCCCTCTGCACGTCGGTTCTTCATTGGTACTAGGCACGAACTCTTAACACACCAGCTACAATTCCGTTACCTTGACTATTAGTCTACCATGGTCACTATAGTTTGGATAGGAACCCAATATCGGGCAACGTAGCTCAGCAGCTGGAACTGGAACCGGTTTGCTGTATCCAGCTATCTCTATATTCACCTGTCGTTTTGAACGTGTTATACCATTAAGTTTATATGGAGAGATGCAGGGACTCCACGTGCGTTTCATACCACTAACATCATGGAATCAGATTGGTGACACTGGTTCTGGAGAGCTTGTTTGGAAAGGCATTTTGTTTAATGGATGATCAGAGCCTCGTATTTTCAACAGAAGCTCTCTCACCCGAGATCGTAACTGCGATGAATCTATCCTTATACACATGCATCTGTTCCGAAGACATTGATCTAGAATTTATTTTTGGGGACGCCAATGCTCGTACATACATGACTTCTGCTGTTAAGGATCTTCTAGAATGCTAGAATGTGAGAATATCTGATGAATAAATTAGTCGACTAACTCCTCTAATTTCAATCCCTGGGAACATGTGTAGTAGGCTTTGTGAAGATGCCCGTCAGCCTTTCAGTAAGCCTGTCTGGGGTTTTTCACAAAACAGCAGACAGGTGAAATAGAGGCTCCTTGAAGATTGGCAAATGTTACCTCAAGAACTGCTGTATCATTTTATATTGAGTAATGACTGGTGTTAAGCAATTATTGCAGTTAATAAAGATCATGCTCCTCACACTAAGGGACTTGGAATTTTATTATTTTTCAAGGCCTGACAATGTTTTTTACTAACGTCCTTCTGTATAAAAAGATTCATTTCCGCTTTGTTCAATAATGTGGGCTTGATATTCATTTTCTCGCTACTATGTATTACACAAGTCACATTATTCGTTATTTTACTTTTTGGTAAATGTTTTTTGAAAAAGAATTATTCCGTGTCCTTTTATTGCAATTTTTTAATTGCACTGTTTGAGAATTACATGCAAAAATGCTAGATTTGTACTTTCAAAATGTCTCTACATTTTTATTAAACTTCATGCGTTTTGACTAGAATTTACCTCGAAACCTACATTAAAAATGCAAGATACACTAATAGATTGTTAATCGATTGTACTCTCCTTTGAACAACCACATTCTAGCAATAATAAAAAAGAATAGAGTTGGTAATGAATTTGCCCTATCTAAGAGGCTTCGGTAAAACTTTTTATAAATATTTATTATGAAGTAACCAAGTTATGGGTTCAGTTATTCCTTTAATAGTGTATCTTTAGCAGATTCTTCTTTAATGCAGATGCATATTTTTTTTAAGTTAAAGCATGGATTCTTTTTTTATCTGATCATATTTTAAAGAATGTTTTCATCTTTTCATCGTTCTAAGTTAAATGAATTATTGATTAGGAAAAGTATATTCAGAAAGATGTTTTTACGATGAAGTTTTATTTTATAAGCATTAAGGCTAATTATAAGCTGTATTATATTTATTTAAAATTATGTGAAGTAAAATTCATAAATTCTTCAATATTTATTTCTTATAAGCGTCTAAATCTTTTTCTATGTTAGAAATGAATTAAACACTTTTCGTAAAAAACACATTGAAAAAAAATGAAAAAGTTGAACAAATAATACATATATTAGTTTATTTTCTATTTTGTGTGTGTTAAAAACAATAGATTTTATTTAAATTTAATTATTTGTTATTATACTCAAACAAATATGCAACATTAAAATATCAGGATTGTGCACACTGCAATAATTCTTCGGTTAACGGTTAGAATGTTATTAGAATATATGAAAAAATATACTAGTCACTACCCACCCGCTTCGCTGGGAATTTCAAAATGATGTACGAATACACATTGTTTTTATGTATATTTGTATCTAAATTAATGATATCTAAGTACTAACATTAAGCGTTCGATTATATTAAAAATATTCTTATAACTTTCACCTCTTGAATAATAATTTCTAAAATTGAAGAAGACTTATCTGTTACGCGCATTCTAACCTCCTCCCCCAAAAATGGACTTCCACAAAACCCATTTTTAGTGAATCTCTACTCAATCAAATAAACATGATTACCAAATTTAAAGTCTAAATCTAATAATTTTAAAAACGCTTAAAATTTTAATAAATAAACCCCGTAGCCCACTTTGCCAGTCGATTTACGAAAGACCCATTCTTATTGGATTTCAATTTAACAAAAGAAACATGCATAATAAATTTCATTATTGTAGGATTTTCAAATATGTGGGTTTAACAATTAAAAAAGGATTTTTTGCTATAACTTCCCTCTACCCGTCACAACCCTCTTATTTGCTGATTGTTGCAAGATCCGTTCTTAGAAGAACTCTACTTCTTAAAAGGAACATGCCTAACTATTTTTATATCAATAGGTCTAATAGTTTGAAACCACAAATAATTTTCTATAACGTCCATTAAGCCCTTTCAACTTCCCTTGGGAGTAGATTTTCGCAAAAAACCTCTTTCGTAGCAAAATTCTAATCCATGAAACGAGCACACTTGTCAAATTTCAAATCTTTAACTCTAATAGTTTGAAAACGGAAATAATTATATATGAACCTTAAGCCTCTGCAACGCCCATAGGACGTCAGTTTTGCTATCTCCTCATGATAAAATTAAATTAACTAATTCCTTATTTTTCTACTTTCATGTTAATTTACTTCGCTTTAAACAACTCAATAACAAAAATGAAAATACATTACATATATTATAATAAATTTCTCTGATTTCATTTTAATTGCCTTCTTAATTAATTTAGTCAAATCCTAAAGTAACACCGCCTCTAAATGCCAATAAACAATGCTATTTTAGTAAATTTGCATTTTTTGCAATATAATTAGATTTTAAATCTTAAAATTGAAAAATATTACGTGGCAAGTAAACTTTAAAGTATTTTACCCATGTAATTAATGGTCTTCTGAAGACGGGGGAAAATGCTATAATTATGTTCTGCGTTGAATTATTTTATAAGCAATACCATTTATATTTTTTTTGAATTGTTATTTGCAAATTTCATTTTAAGTTATTTTATGCGTATCAGACATTGTGGATCTCAAAATACAGAGTGTAGAAAAGACTTTCTTAATATCTTAGTTATATATATATATAGAAAATTCAAGCATTTAGTTCTCCTCCTTTCCTCATATTTATATACATATAAAACAGATTATGAAATTATAATCAAATAAAAGAAAGTGTGAAGTGTGAGAAGTTTTCTTCTTAGAAAATAGAAACTAGTATAACTGAACTATAATTGAAGGACATGAGTAATTTTCGCGTAAATAGTTTAGGCATTTCCAAACGTTTTTAAGATTTTTAGTAGTAGTTTCATCACCTCACTCGATACATTTGTTTTATACTTATATATGCATTTAGTGATAAGAACACAAACAATATCAATATATTTAATATTCAATAAAAATGTAATTTTGTGTGATATATAATTTGACAAACCCTTCAGGGATAATAAGATATTTTTCAATCTAAAAAAAAATCTTCACTGTTTATTTCAAACAGATAGAAAGAAGATTTTTAATAATGAAGTAAAATGTAATGGAAAAAATTAGATGCCTAGAATTACTCTTTGTATGTAAAAAACACGCAATTTGTTTGGCATGAAGGCGTACATAAAGAGATTTTTACGCCTAAAACTCTAGTTTTCTCCAAAAAAGACTAAGCACGCAATGCTTACCATTATTTAATGGATACATTCTATATTAGAAACACATTAGAACAAATGAGATACCTACGGAAATAAATAATGATGAAGTTAACAGAAAATTCATAGAATGATAATCTAAAGCACTTGTTTTTTTGTACCTCCTACTATTTAATGCACTTCGCAGCAAATCGTGATTGAGTACCTTGTTGCGTGCTCTTCACGTAAGCTCTTCTGTGAATTTTCATTGTATTATACTGTTCTTCAACAGGTGCTAAAAGTATTACAAAAATGTAACTGTTCTTCACATTACCTATTTTCCATATAAAAAAAATTCGATTAAAGTATTGTAATTATTATTCAGAAATGTTTACAATGCAGTACAGTATTAAGGGGGTCACTTCACGCAGCCTTTTCCCTATCTCCGTAATGTTAAAATTGACCAAATTTAAGGAACATTTTTGAAAAATTGACAAGTTGTACAGTCATGAATTTTTTTGTGTCGATTTATTGTATTGTTTTTATTATTTTAATGAGAGCATTTTTCAAAATTTTGATTAGTTTTTTTTTAAAAAATTCATATGTCGAGTAACGTCAAAATTATTAAAACGATAAAAATTCTTGTACATTTTAATCCATAAAATTTTTTTGAATACTTTTTTTGACAAAATCTCTCATTAAAATATTTATTTGTATAGTGTTAACATATGTGCAAAGTTTCAAAGCTATAAATTAAGTAGATTTTACAAAAATGTTCCTTTTGTGTTGAAATTTACACTTTTGAGAAATAGATTTAAAGTAAAAATTTACTATTAACTAATACGTACCAGAACCACAACTTGGATTTCTGGTATCATATGCAAGATCATCTTCTTGTCTACATTTTAATTGTTTGTTTTTAGTTCTAGCTTCTTTGGTTCATTGTAAAACTGCCTATTTTGCTTTCTTAATATGCGCATGATCTACTTCTTCCAACGCTCGACATTTGTAAAATCCAGGGTTTGAATGTTTAATACATCTAAAACTTTTAATTTGGTAATGAAACCTTGATTATATAAAAATGTAGCTTCAAATACTATAGTTTTTAAAGTTCCTAATTGTATAAATAAAGTTTTTGGAACTATAAATCAAATACAATTTAAGGTTTCATTGAAATTTTAAGTTTTACCGTTAAAGCACGTAAAAAAGAGTTCACGACTAGAGAAATCTCTAAATACTTTTTTAATGCAATTGCTAATTGCAATAGGTGAGTTGTGTTAAGCATATATGTGTCACCTTTCAGTATGAACCTATTATATTCATACCACGAATCACCTCCCATGGGGCATAAGCCGTGTCGTATTTTCAAATCTGTGGAGAGTTTATGAAAAAAATATAGCCCAAATAGTTTGCATCATGACTGACAAGTTTTCTGAGTTGCTTCAAATAGCCACACGAAACATAGTATCTTTACAATTTGTCTATTACTGCATCTGTTAATCTATAACGACCTCCTAGAGATTTTTTGTCCACAAGATTTTTGCCTTTAAATTTTGATTTTAATGCCCTGTCATGTCTCCATCCTTTTCTCAACATGACCAACACATTCTAATGTTTTAATGTTGACATCTTTCTAAGGTTAAGATTCTAAAACTGCTTTGTATGCTTTAAAGTCCTCATCACCCAAATATTTTGTCGCAATTAGTAAATCGTAATTTGTGTCGTGCCTCTGAGCAATGGAAAATACAAAGTGCACCTTCAACTTTCATCCCCCTACTACTTCCGAAGTAATCTGCCGAACACTCAATGTTATGTACATTGTCGTTAAAATTACTTGAGTATTTCCTCTATAGTTTTTCGGCATCAACAACTTTCCCAGTGTTCACACTAACTGCTGTAATACCATTCAGAGAAACATGACCCCTTTTTTGCCAAATGCCATAGACAAACACCGGTACAATAGGACTTGCATTATTAAATGATATCATTTCGACAGCAGTTATATATATAATACCATAGACTGGCTACTTTCTGTGTCGTGTTATTTAATGCCATGCATGAACTCGTAAAACCACTTTGGTGGACGTGACAATTCATAACTAAACAAAATATTTTCGCAGTTGCTTCTCTTTTCCAATAAAAATAATAGCATATAATAGTACCCAGTGTTTACTTCCTATAATTTTGTATCTTTTTAAAAGCTTTTATTTCTTACAATGTATGTATGTATGTATGTATGTATGTATGTAATTTGTTCGGGTGGAATCTTGCAACTCAAATTTTGAAGCTGATATCTTCCTCCCATTGAGCTGAAATTTTGTATACACGTTTAGTTTGGATGACAATGCATGTTTTGACCATTTATATTCCGATATTGCAATTAATTAAAAAGATATTAATTAAAAACTTTTAACTAGTTTTGGGCGCCAACTTGGATATATTTGCATTGTTGTAATAATTTTATTGTTACAACAATGACAAAAGTTGGCGTCGAAAATCGGTTTTCAGCCAAACTGGAATTTCATGACGTTGCGCTATTGACAGTATTAATTAAATTTGTCTAAAAAATAATTACATTTCTACAACGTAAAAATAATCTAATTTCTACAACGTATGTAATTTTTTTACAAATTTCTATCTATTTTCTTGGATTTAAATTCAAAACAAAAAAGTAGAGCTATTTTTCAAGTAGATTGGTACATTGTATACCTTTCTCAACACTGCCAAGTTAAACTGAGATGAAGTATTGAAGAGATTCTTTAAATAATTTATCTAACTTTAATCTATAAAACTCAGACAAAAAATAATTACAGAATCGGAAAGATCATTTTTTTATGTATCTTACCCATCAAAAGGAATCCGCTAGGAAAACAATAAGAGAAAAATATTATCTAGAAATGCAATATATTTTCGATTAAAAAAAATAATTTTATAATAAAATAAAGGAATTTTTTAAAGAAATTTTCTAATTTTAAGCCTACAAGTAATTTAAATACACCTCATTTTATCACCAGTAATCTAAACACACACTACGACATGTGTCCTTAAATTTAATTACAAATAGAATCTGTTAATTGTATTTGAATTTAATTATTGATTTTTTCAAAATCAAGTTTCTAAAGATGATCTGAGCAATTTAAAAAAAAATAGATTCTTACGTAGAAGATATTCAATGTGCAGCAAAAAATTATCATTATTTGATAAAACTTTCTTTTTTGATTACAAAATGCGTTTTGAGTCTTAAGCATTTTATTGATTAATACAAATATTTAAATGCCTTTTGAAGTTTTTTAATAAACAACTAAAATTTTCTTCTAATATGTTAGAGAAATATATCCCTTATCTTCAAAATATTTCAAATAAATAATATATTCTTTAAGTTTTTCAAAAATAGTCAAAATTTTAATTAAACATTTAATAACTTTGTCATTTATGAAGATAATCTCACTAAACCTTTTTTTTTTTTTCGTGTGTAGAACAATGTTACCCAAAATCTGCACGAAGATTGAAAAAATTGCTTAAAAATTACGGATTTAAAAAAATTGTGTTTTTAGTCTAATACCATTTTGCGAGAATTAATTCAGCTAAACCAGGGATGGCGAACCAGCGTTCAATGAGTTGAACAGGCTGAGAAACCTGTCCAGAGATAACTAAAAAGTAAAAAATAAATTAAATGTAAAAAAACTTTTTTAAGAACAAGCTTTTATTTAAACGCGCTAAAAAGAATAAAATAAACTTTTCCTTTAAAACTTTTTTTACTATCAACTTATAACGTCATTACACAATTTATATGATATAAAAGCTTGTCGCGAGATATACCTGTGTAGATAAACAAGTAAAATAAATAACTTGAGCTGATTGATTTTGGTTTTTAAAAATTCAAACTAAGTAAATATGAGTACTTAAATATTGTGTGACAAGCTTTTATATCATATAAATTGTGTAATGACGTTATAAGTTGATAGTAAAAAAAGTTTTAAAGGAAAAGTTTATTTTATTCTTTTTAGCGCGTTTAAATAAAAGCTTGTTCTTAAAAAAGTTTTTTTACATTTAATTTATTTTTTATTTGATTAACTACTGTTTTAATAAACCTGGTATTAAGAAATGTTTGAATAACATCACAAAAGTCACAACATGTCAACAACTTTAGAACCAAACTTTGGATTTGGCGACCAAAATTTATGTGAATACCTTGTTTTTTACATTTTATTTATAATAAATGTGGTTTCAAAGCACAAGAAAACAGTAGAATGTTCATTATTTCAAAAAAAACTTTCAAATGAATCTAAAAGGAAACATACTCTTTATTTGACTTACCTAAGCTTTTAAAGTTGAATTATTCATGTATAATTTGAATTCATTATTCTGACTTATGACGCATTTAATTTCTGGAAAGTTTGGGGTTTTGTACCTTTGTACGTTTTTAAACGTTTTATTATTAAACATAAACATGTTAAAAAAGGTTTTGATAGAAACAATGTTTCCAATAGCAGAAATTCGTAAAATATTTGAAGAGGTAAAAAACAACACGCGAGATTCCAGAAAGTAAACAAACAGCTACAATTATTCACTTCACTTCTTTCCTGAACAAGTTACGGATCAAAATAAATCCTTTTAATCAATTTAAAATATTTGATGAGGCTGAAAAGTAGCAAGTGTCTTTTGTTTTGAAATGAAAGGGGCGTGGCAATCAGCTGGTTTTGAATTTGACGGATGTAAACAAATTTTTAAAAAAAATATTAAAAATACTTCTAATTCAACTAGAACAAAAATTTAAATTGCAGTAGAAAGAGAAAGAGTGGTATTTTATTTTTCAATCAAAATTGAAAAATCGATTTTTGGATCGACTTTTGTGAAGTGACCCCCTTAAGTAATTAAAATTATTTAAATAATAATTCCTATATATATATGTATATAATATGCATCTATAAGTTCTCTTTACTATTCAGATCAAATTTCTAATAGCTAAAATGTGTTTTGTATGAATTTAGTTGTATTTAATAAATAAAAAAATATTCATTCCTAGGAAAAGCAACTGATAAGTACTCAAACTTTTTCAAATAGAGTATATATTCACAGGTATATGATTCAAATTAAATTGTAAGCTCGAAATTTCTTTGAAAAGACTAATCTCATATTAGTTGTACAGGCGGATTCATAATTAATGTGACCAATTTTAAAAGCATATAACACTATTAATGGTAAACTTTAATCGCCTTATTACGAGTTTTCTTTTTAAAAAAATGAATATTTGGCATTATCAATTTAACTGTTATTATTAGTGAGAGTAAATTTTGGCTCTGAGAAATTGGATCCTCAAATATAAAAAGGAAATCTAAAAGCTTTTGAAGAGAGGTTGTTCAAATACTGTTATAAACAAAGCATTAAAATCGAAAAATACATTTTTCTAATCGATTACTATCTGAACTTCAAGAGAAATAATATTTAGCTGGTAATCAAAAGCTCAAAGAAAAAAATTCAGACTGCTATCGTCCATAGCAAGTCTTGGCGAAAAAGAAAATGACTCTTCTACGTCAAGAACTTTAGTAAAGAAATTACAGGTATCGCAGTCGGAAATTTGTCATCAAATTAAGAAAAATGGCAATAAAAAAAGTGAAAAAACCAGTCTGTCATCAAATGTCTACAAAGACCTCAGAAAAACGTAAAAAACATTCTTATTCTTTGCATTTAATGTCACGCAAAGTTAGGTACAAAATATGAACACCCTGATGAAGCACGGTTTCATCTGTCATCCAAATCTTACAAAATGAAGATTAAATATATTTCACGAAAAAAACGTCGCAAAAAGCACCTTTTTTGCAAAATGCAAGTTGGCCATCAGGTGTTATGGGATGTATGGAAATGTCTTCTTAACGCTTATAAAAACATTTTTTTTTGTAGAACTAAAGACTGAAATTGATGCTAAATACTATCAGAATTAAGTTTTTGAAGCACATTATCAAAGTAAGTAAACGTCATTACTCAACTAGAATTTTGTTTTCCTCCAAGTTTCTGCTCCAAGTCATACTGCATAATCAACTACAAAATGGCTGAAAGATAAAAACACATTTAATTTTTTTCCTCCTTAAAAATGGCAATCGTCATCCGCTGTGTTATTTGGGATTACTTTTTATAAGGTTACTTAAAAAACAATTAAATAGACATAAAGTAGGAAATTTCACGAACAAGGGCTTCAAATAGCAATCAAAGATAATTTGGAAAATAACCCAGAAAAATGGTCAATAAATTATATTTAAAAACAACAAAATTTACGCTTGCATAATTAATTGATCTAAAAAGAAGAAAAAAATCGCTTTAGAGATGAAACTTAAATATTTTTACCACCAGATCTGGAAATTGGATCTGGAATTAGCTGCCAAATCTGGAAATAGGAAATTGTCAATCTTGTTGATCCTGATCAGGATAATAGCACACCATTATTAAATTATTTATTGTCAGATGTCCTTTATAAGTGTGCAAAATTTCAAATTAGTCTGACCTTTTAAAGTGGGTAAAGATTAAGTTCAAAGATCCATTACATGCAAAAGCCAATAAAAGCGTGTTAAAAGAGATCTTTTGGCTTGCCCTAAAGCCTTAAATAAAGTGTGCAATGCTAAAGAAAATTACATTGAAATTTTCAAGCAAATAACTTAATTTAAAAAAAATGTATGATACACTGAAATTAGACAGATTATTTTTGAATCAATGTGTAGATGTAGATATGTAAATTGAAACAATTATGTTTATCCAATATTTGTTGGTAACCAAGAGCCTTAAAAACATTGGGAAACTCTGGCCACTGTGGGTCGAACTCCGAGGCACCTGGAGACAGCCGAGGCTGTCGCCAACTTTCGCTTGACCACAGTGCATGACTTTTTGGGAACACACATCCACTGTCTTTGCCTGGCTGGTGCCGAGGACCACCCATTTTGCCAGCACACCAGAATGGATGGCAACTACCTGCTCCAATACACTGGACGTGATGAATACTCGGCTGACCACATCGTTAGTCGGTACTGGAAGGCTCAGCGTCAAATAATCAAGAAGTCAATCAAGGGCGTTGGATAAATAAATAAATCAAATTTGTTAGTTTTTCATAAGAAAACTCTTGGTACAAAATTAATTGTTTATAATTTCTTTAATTAAGGGACTTTCTGAAGTGCAATTTAAAGAATTTTTAATAAGAATACTGTACGTATATAGTATATATGTATATTTATAGCAGGAAAATATATTTTTGTTATCAATTTAATTTGATGTTTTTTTAAAGAAATGTAGATTTTTTAAAATTAAAAATGTATTTCCTTGAAATATATGTTTAAGTTTTTAAACTAGAAAATGAAATAATATTTATAGATATCCATTTACAAAAATTCTGGAAAGTAAAAAACAGATCTGCTCAACTCCTTTATGTTATCATTAGCTAAGTACTTCTAAGAAGCACAATGTCATAGATTTGCCTTAACTCTTTTATTTCTAAAATGGATTTAAAAGTATTATTTAAAAAATTCTACAAGATATATTATGAAGTACAATAACATGTTTTAGTATAGTGCTGACAATTAAAACACAATTCGTAGTTTCTCGATTAATATGACTGTAACAATAAATACTGTTTGTTAAATATTTTGATAAAAATATTTTGAATAAACCTAATGTTACCTGAAAATCAGTAGAAAATCACTCAATGGTAATATGAACATCTACTAAATTCGCAATCCTAAAACTTTTCAAACTCATAGATTCCCAGTCGAATAATTAATCATAATCTCCTCAACTAAAAGGGTTTTAATCATTAATCCCCTATTCTCTCAATCAACACAATTAATACTCTCTCTAAAATTATATTTTCTCTCATTTCCTTCAACCTTCCCGCTTTCAATATAATTCAATAAAATTAAATAATTATGAATAGAATAGTTTATATAAAGCTTCCAATGCTTTCTTACGATCTTTTTTATAAAAAAACAAACATAATTAAACTTACTTATGTTTTTATATCAGTAACACAAGACAGCCAGGAAGAAAAAGCGGATTCAGTGTGAAGCACTATGGGGTTTAAATTTAATAAATGCATCGATTATACAAGTTATATATTATTTTATAATCCTTACTAAACTTTTGAATGTCTTTAGTATGTTTTTCATTCTAAAAATATAATTCCCTTTACATTATCTATCAAGTATGCATGCATTTTTTTGCAAAGAATAGGATACCTTAAGAAAATGTAGGGTAAAAAAAATAAAAAGTTTCAGGGCAAATCCTGTTTTAGTTCTTTTAAAGATTCTTGTACAATTTCTATACATATCATAAAATGTACGGCGCATTTCTCATCGTAAATAGTATTATTTATATTTGTTATATTCTCAGTCATGAAAATGATTGCTAATGTATTAAAGTATAGTACACTCATGTCCATAAATTAAGGACAATTCAGAATCACACAGAAATTGAACTCTAAAATAAAAATTTCACCTGTAGAATTATTACACACATCTTGAAAAAGAATATGCAAATTACAGGAAACCACCAGATGGCGCGGATAGTACGTCACAATGACGGGAGTGTAAGAGAGGGGTATATAAGGAATGGTGGCAAAGAACTAAAATTGTTCACAAGCGCTTTAAAAGCCTTTCAGTGCAATAACCACATAGTTATGGCAAAACGGAAGCATTTGGATGATTTTTACGCGGTAGAATTATAGGACGACTGGAATGTGGGCGTACCCAGTTGGAAGTATCCGAGGAACTTGGAGTCGCCCAGAGTGTCATCTCCAGGCTTTGGAAACGATTCCAAGATGATGGTAATATGAGTAGATGTTACAGCACAGGTCGCCTCCGAATTACAACGCCGAATGAGGATCGGTATTTGGCAGTTACTGCCAAAAGAAGCAAACGGAGCGCAGCATCAGACCTGTCTCGCTAGCTCTCTTCAGCTACCGGTACGACAGTTTCAAGGCAGACCGTGTACAGACGCTTAGGGCACATTGGTCTATATGCTCGTAGGCCTGTCAGATGTGTTCCCCTTACCGCAACTCACTGTCGCCTGCGATTAACCTGGAGTAGAGAGCATGCATTGTGGACACCGCAACAGTGGTCTTGTGTGATGTTTTCCGACGAGTCCAGGTTTAGTTTGCAGTCTGATTCTCGCCGGACTTTCATATGGAGAGCGCAAGGTACCCGTTACCACCAAGAGAACACCATTGAACGACACCGTTACGGTGGTGCAGGATGACTCGTTTGGGGAGGAATTATTCTTGGTTCCAGAACTGACCTGCATGTTCAGAGTGTAACGATGACAGGCCACATCTATCGGGAAGTCATTCTGGAATAACATGTATGTTTGTTTCGGGGCGCCATGGGTGCTGAATTTCTGTTTATGGATGACAACGCCCGTCCTCCCCGTGCAAACATTGTAGACGAATGCCTTCAATCGGAGGATATCACCCGTATGGATTGGCCAGCATACTCACTGGACTTGAATCCAATAGAGCATTCCAATAGAGAATCCAATAGAGAGTGTGGGATATGCTTGGCCGACGAATTGCAGCCCGTCAACCCCCTCCCACCTGCCTACCGGAACTTCGGAGGTCATTACTTGATGAGTGGTGTAATTTTCCCCAAGATCAGATTGATAATTTGATACTCAGCATGCGTAGGCGTTATAAGGCCTGTATTGCATCGTCCGGGAGACATACTCCGTATTAACCATCATACCAATCATGTTATACTGTTTTTTTGTAAATAAGTTTTCTTTTAAAATTTGCTCCAGGGAGTAAAAATCGCAATTTTTATTAATTTTGTTAAACACATAGCATCTTTTTTGCTCTTTACCTTTTGTTTAATAAATAGACTTTACAAATAAGTCAAATTTGTTTTGCTTCTGTCTCTTTCTTTGCCTGAACTTCATTATCCTTAATTTATGGACATGAGTGTACTTAGAAACTAAAGAAGGCTATTGGCTAAGAAATAGATAATTTTTAACCGTGGTCAAGTGAGAAAAACCATCCCTATCGACCTCCTCCCTTCTTCATTCTTCAAACTTCATCATATCAGAGTTAACAGATTTCACAAGCTTTGGCTGTTTTTGTGGTCGTGGTAGCTCAGTCATCAAGATAGTGGACTGGTGGCTGGAACCTAGTGCAGCTGAAGACCCGCCGCGTAGATGGGCTGATACATTTTAAATATAAATGGCTCTAGTTTTTGTAAAAATTGAAGTATGTCTTATCCTGAAAGTCACTTCTAGAATGAATAAAAAAATGAATTGAAAAATTGAAAATATGTTCATAAATTTTTGGCACAGAATGGGCCACGTTTATGTTATTTTTTGTAAGATTTTACCCATTTTTCCCAATTTTGTAATAATAATTTATTTTTCTCTTCTTATGTTTAGAATATTTTTCTTCAAATGTAATAAACAAATCTAAAAACAACAACGAAATACACATATCTCCATTTTTTTTAAAAGGTGTTCGCATGTAGACGAATACCTTAAGAGAAGAATCAATTTTGTTTTTAATCCTTTAATATTATTCACAAAAATTAATTTAAATAATTGCAAATATTTAAAACACACTTCTGCTGCAATTTTTAACTAAGATTAAACCTCAATTTTTGTAGTTAAGTGTAAAAATTATTTATTAATAAAAAAATACCTGAAACTAATTGTTAACAAGTGTTATTCATATTACTATACTTCATAAGGAAACTTATTAATTTGTTTCACCAAAAAATATATTATTTAACAAGTTTATATCTAACAATAGGAGAAATCCAAGAAATGGATAATCATTATGAATCTAAAACAAATAATTGTATTTAATTTGAAAGTGTGTCTTATAAGAAAAAACTAACTGAATATGCTCTCTCTCTTATTTTAATTTAAGGCAGATAAGAGTGGAGTTAAGTAGTATGTGTATTACACATATCTATGAAAATTTTTACGACTTAATAAAATCATATCTATCATCCTATTATATCATCCTATTATTTTCATGCAATTTTAGAGGCACAACCTCTTCGATGTAAAAGACTTTTAACTACTTTTGTATTAAGAAATTGAGAAAAATATGTATTTATATTATTTGTCTTGAAATCAACAGTGCAAATAGTCTACAGTTCCCTTTTTTGAAACAGTTGTGGGATCGTCATAATCTGGATTGTTTTGTTTAATAAATTGAAATGATTCTAAAAGTGCTTTAGTACTTGGACGCGACTGTTAATTCATTTATATCTAATAAATGTAGAACCGATTATGATTAATGAGAATATTTCTCTTAATATTTGAGGGGCAATTTCATAAAAATTTAACGTCCATCAATTCTAAATATTTAGCTTCTAAAATAGGGGTTAAGTTAATTATGAACTTTGATTTGCAACGTCAGGGAGAAATCGAAAATGTCAAGCACATTTTTTTAAAAAACGCCATATTTCTTACGGAAATATATATAAAGTAAACTTAAGATATCCAAAAGTTTTTGAGACACACACACACGAATTTTGTATTTTTCAATATTATAAATCGTTTTAACGTGCGATACTAAATTGAGGAATCAAATCAAAATTCTCATACTGAATCTCCTTTTTTCCTTTTGCTTACTGAAATCCATTTGCATTTAAGATTATGAAATCAGCTTAGAGTGTCATTTCAATGTTTGAACACTTGCGGTGTTGCAAGTTATCCAAAGCCTATTTGCAAGTGACTTTCAGATGGAAGAAATTGTTCTGTTATAAAAGTTAAAATAATATCTAAAACTAAAATGATATTTTACAGATATCAAAGAAATGCTAATTACCTCTGTAAAATTATTGAATGTAAATACTTAATAGCAACAGAGATGCAGATCCAGAATTTTCTGCATTTGCTGAAATAGCAAAGAGAATTCACAGAAGAAAATCGATCATGATACTAACAACAGTTAATATATCAGATAAAGATACAACAAAAACATTAGAACTAGAGACAGTTGCCTCTTCAACGGACATATGAACATTAAAAATTAGAATGGATTGTATTCGCATTTAGGGGGACCATATTATTTATCGGAACCTACCAATGTGAAAAACATTTTACATAGTATGGAGATTAAGGGGAAAATAATTAAAAATATAATTTTAAACGTATTCGGATAAGTTGGAAATCTAAATGTTGCCATGCCATTTAATGCATTATTTGGAAGTAGCTTCTAAAAGTTACCGCCCTGTCTGCCTCATGGCAATATCAGATACCTACTAAATTTAGCGATTTAAAATGATACTGTACAATGCTTTACGAAGAGCAAACGATTAAAGTTACTGCCACTTAAGACATGTGCATAAAGACAAAATTAGTAGTTCGTGTAGCCACCATTGTTGACTTTAACCACTGTCACCTGCCTCGGCATATAATCAGAGTCATTACATGTATCCTTGGGGTACAGTAGTCCATGCGGCTTCCACATATTGGCAAAGTTGATTTCGTGTAGCAGCGGGTGGTATATACCGGGCCAGTCGTTGTGGAAGCACGGAACACACGTTTTCGATTGCCGATATATCGGGGGGGGGGGAAGCAGGTCGAGGAAACAATTCAATCTGATGGGTAAAGAAGAACTCATAAACATTGCGTGCCACGTTTGATCACGCATTATCCTGTTGGAATATGGCTGATGACAAGTACTGAAAGTAGGTTAGGATCACGGACTCCAACACTTAAGAGATGTTGCACTGGTTATTCAATGTATCGACAATGCGTACTTAAGATGTGCGGACGGGAAAAACAATACCACCTCAATCCATGATACTGGGTGTAGGGTCAATGTGACGATGTGTAGCGCAACAGTTCAGCAGCCTCACAGCATGATGTCTCCAAACTCGAATCCAACCATTGTGATGTTGCAGACAGAAGCGGAATTCATCAGCTAATACAATGTCCACCGTTCATTGAAGCAATGAGGACGTAAGCGCCTGTTGTTTCCAGTCATGGGTAAACAAAGCAATGGACGCCTTGCAGACATTCGATCTAGCTACAAATGGTGTCGAATGGTACAAATGGACACCGAATAATGCCTAACGGACTGAATCTGTTGTTCTACGGTTTGTAATGTGGCTGAGCAATCCATCTGTCATCACGGGCAATGGTCAACTAGGTGGGTGCGATCAGCCCCGCCGATCCGTTATTTCCTCTTACATCCAGCGATGATAGACATAGTTGCTTGGTTCATCCAACACGTTGACCGATTTCTCTGAAGAAAATCCGCAATCCCTATAGGGGGGATTCTTCCTTTGTCGTATTCAGAAACTTCGTCGAAACACGCCTGATGACCACCTTGAAGCAAGGTAAACAGCTTATTCAAAGAATATCGCACAAAAAAAAACCATTGCCGTACTTCAAATAGTCAATTTGCTCTACTTATACAGCTCTTTTGGGTGACGTTACGGTCGCCCGTCATGTGCGTCTCTGCTATAAAGCTAATGATTTGCACATTTCATCGCGGCCAACACACGATGTAAATTTATCATATTTTGCATGCTTCCTTCAGGGTGCATTTTGTGTCCCCATCAGAGTATATGGAACGATAAAAATATTTAAAAACTGTGGGTGTAAAAAACCGTGCAGAAATTAGTTCATTATTTTGACAAGGCAACGTCATTTGATAAGCGCAATTAAAGGCAGTCATAGAAGTATGGGTTAGGTCTCGGCTGCTCAAGAGATTGGAATGAGTATTAAGAAGTTTTATTTCGATTTTTAATTTTGACTCACTAAAATCTTTTGATGATATAGATGCTACAACAAAGACGAGGTAGCCTGATAAATAGTGTGCCTTTCAATCAACAAGGGAATCATTTTTTTTAACTTTGCATTAACATATTTAAAACAATTGATGAGATACTGCCTCTTTCAGAAGTCGTTTTTTACCGATTTAATGCATATTCTAAAGAGTATGATATCACAATATATTTAAAGTGAGTTTTTGTAAGACCTTTACTTAACTAGAATAGAATTTCTATACATAAACACATTATGTATCTTATTTCTCGAGAACACAGCTTTATGCATAGTCACAAACATCTAATATCACTAATAAAAATAATAATCCTCTGGTTGAATATTGAGATGTTGCCCAAAGAAAAAAAACTATTATTGGAACAGAGAAGAGGAGTAATGGAGAAATTCACGATGTATTTTTACTGGAAAATTACATTATATCGTGCCCTCTTGTGTTTAGATTTTGAGAAAATGATTAAATAAATTAATAATAATAAATAAATGGAATAATCTCACATGATATGTACGAAGAAAATTAAAGCCTTGCTGTATTAGTGCATTTTTATAAAGCCGACTTTATACACGCAGATGCTGGAAAAACTTTAATTACCATTTGAGACCGAGGAAATTATTCACTCCTTTTTTAAGGTGAAAGCGGTTAGGGATATCCAATATCTCAATTTACGAAGCTGAGGTTTGTCTAATATTCTGTATAATGATAAATAATGCTGGAATAAATTTTCGTGTACTATTTGAGGTAAGAAGTATTTTAGAACAGCCAAACTATAAGACTTTTTTTAAGAAAATTCTATCAAAACTTTATGGAAAAGAATATTTTTAATCCATAGCACAAATTTTATATTTTGCAGTTTTCCTAAAATAAATCTTTGAGTTAAAAATTAAGAAGAAATGTGGACTGCGATGTTATTCTACAAAAATAGGGTATG
Source organism: Trichonephila clavata (assembly GCA_019973975.1). Lineage (NCBI taxonomy): Eukaryota > Metazoa > Arthropoda > Arachnida > Araneae > Nephilidae > Trichonephila > Trichonephila clavata. The sequence goes on from BMAO01017308.1 coordinate 25,474, forward strand.
TTACATGCGTGGTCAAAATAAATGCTTCACTAAAATTAAATACTATGAGTCCACGAAATATAATTGTAAAAAAACACGTGCCAGAAAACAAACCTAAGTATGTCGTTTAGAGTAATTAATAGAAAGTGAAGCTCTATGATTCTTTCTACATTTCTGGAAAAAAAATTACTTATTTTTTATTTAGAATTTTTGTGTTTTATCTTATACTAATAGTAATGATTTTTAAATTATTTTATGATTTCCTTTTAATATGTGCATACTATAATGAAGTAAATCTAAATGATGTTTATTATAATATTTAATAGTATTTATTGAAAAAGTCAGTAATGACTCTGATATAAACCGTATAGAAAATATATGTGTAAGGCTCATATGATCGATAATTGAAGAATGAACTATGTATAGACTAATGCATAGGAGCTTAAGAATGCACTCCATGACGTCAATGAACAAATTGAAATACAATAATTGTATGATTACAAACCAAATAGGAATTTCCAATAAATCAGGACAAAAATAATGGAAACTATGAAAATGAAAATTATTGTGTTTCCTGTAAAAACCACAGTATCCTTCGACTAAAAAAAATACATACAGAATAATACTAGAAATGTACTTTTACGTGAGAAAAATTAAAATTACTTTATAAGATGTTATAAGAATTCTCAATTGAAATTTTTAAAATTCTTTAAAGCAAACGATCATGCTTAAAAGTAAATCTGATCAAGAATTTTAAAGAAAAATTACATTTCCCAACATTTCTGCAGTGCTTTCTATTATATATATACATATAAAGAGAAAGAGTAGAAATTTCTATTATATATTTATTTTCTATTATGTCGAAAACTTTTGCAGTACGGTGTAGGTGGATCGATAAAGTATTCCTTAACCTTAATTTCCCTTGCCCAATTCAGCAACAGCTTAAAATTCGTAATATATCTCCATTTTAGTCCAAAGACTATTTGGTATCTTCTATTTCAATTGTTCTACCCATCTTTTCCATGTTTTGTCTGTTTTCATCCAATTCTAGTACATTAATTTTTGCACCATTTATTTTCTTGATATGTTTCTTAAAATTAAATTTTTGTCCTTTTTCGTCTTGCAGTAGGAAGTAAGATTTTGTCTCTTATTATATGCAATATATATATATATAAAAAAAAAAAAAAAAAAAAAAAAAAATATATATATATATATATATATAATTCAAAATAATAAAGTTAAAAAAAATAGCAACAGTTGTATAATAGCAAACTGATGGCCTTAGGATCCAAGAATGCAGATTTTGCAAAGTTTTTTGGCCTTCTCTTTCACTGGAACTTGCCTAGGCTACAGGCATAGATAATTATAAATAATAACTAAAATATGTAATTATTAGAAAATACAATGTACTATAGCTATTATTAATTTAAATATAACAGGAAAAACTAATATAAGAACTACTTATTAATATATATATATATATATATAATCAAAATTTCTCTACAAGAGAGAGATGAATTAACATGATTAATACTTAAAAGAATAACAATTGCTAGATAACAAGACAGCAGAATTTAGAAGGAGATATGAAAAATTGAAATAACAGAGTAAAATATAAAAGAATGGATGCTTCAGTATTATCAACATTGCTGACTTAGGACAGCTTGTATACATAAAATTTCTTTAAAAAAATTTTTCTGTATAAAAGTGGGGTTGAACATGTTTTTTGGCCAGCCAACCTTCCCCTTTTTTCTGTTAATAATACCGAGCAAATACCAATGTATATATATATATAATATATATAATAATATATATATATATATAATATATATGTATATTACCGTGCCCCTTCCCTTATAGAAAACCGTGCAAAGAAATTGTGAAAGAAAATGCATGCGACATATGGCACATTTGCACAATTTTAAAAAATTGTGCAAAATGAAAAATCTATAAATATATTCTGAAAAAAGCAATGCAAAAAATTCAATACTAAAACCATGTTACATATATATAACACAAAAACAAAACTGCTCTGCAACAATGCTAGTGCATTACTGGAAACATTAGAAACTTAATTGTAGTAAATCTAAGCATGAATTTCTGAGGCTATTTTCTCCGAATTGACTGGCCATTCGTCGCTAATACATTGATGATTGACACCCTAATGGAGTACTACTATTATACCAAGTCTCGTCCCCAAAGGAATTTCCTTAGTCGCGCCTTCCCCTTGTTAGTCTTTTTTGATCAGGGTCGCGCAACTTGTTTGGGGTAGCAGGCCTCATTGTGGGAGTGGAGGATATTGGAGGGCCACACCTTTATAAAATGATAGCGTTCATTATAAAAAAAATATATAAGTTAAATAAAATAGTGATAGTTTTTATTTAAGTTATTTACTGTGCCAATATCACACTGTCTATTGTTGCAAGTTGGTTTAATTTTAGAATCGATTTAATGAGACAAATGTGCCTATCACACTTTACTAATTTCTTAAATTAAGAGTGAGATTGCTTGTTTAAATTCTCATCATGGCCTGGAAGTTTATGCCAGTCAACTTTCGTCTATATTTACTCTTGTTGATCTGCACACAATAAAAATTTTGCTCCCAAATGTATGCTAACCCAAAAATAGAGAACATTTTATATATATTTGGTTTCCTGACTGTCTGGCTTGTCCACTAAGAAACTTTTTGTCGGCCACTATTTGTCCAGACTTGAATGTATAACAATTCCAAAATTTCCCAATGATGTGTATCATTTGCATCTATAAATTCAAGCTAAAAAATTAATTGTATTCTTTTTTTTATCTTTAGATATGTTTACTAAGTTAGTTCAAATTATTGGCTGTCAAACTTTGAACAATATTTCCCTTTTTTTACCAAAATTTTTACACTTTCAATTAAACGTGAGCTTTATTTTTTCAAATTATACTAAGATGTTTTACATTTAGATCAGATTCCAGATCTAATAATAAGAAATCAAGATCACAAAAAAAAGTTAATTCGTTTTAATTTTGAAGCATTAACGTTGGGATAATCACAGAATATTTATATATTGCATATATCATTTAATTTCCAGAATCCTTCTCATAAAAGAAAATTACAAATACAAAAAAATTGGATATCTTGATGAAAAAAAGAGTAATTTTCTTCTTTTCCGTAATACATCTAAAATTTACAATACACACATTTACCGCTATAATTTCAAACAAATCTCAAAGACTGAAACGTCTATAGTTTGAATGACAGTGAGTAAATTGATCCTGTACTATCTCCATCAGTTACATGTTCAGTAAAATTATAAAGTCTGTTTTTGTCACTCCATAGATTTAATTTAAACTAAATTAAATAGTTTGAAAAAACTAAAAAAGGGCTACCTTTATTTATAAAGTTTATTATACATGATTTTTCCGATATTCATACTTTTAAAAGAGATAAACATGATCAGAATTTACATTAGAAATTCATTAAAAAATTTTGATTACGTTTTTTTATGTGTTTCTAAATGAGCACATTATTTTTTTCCAGAATTATTTGAAATCAGGAACTGGAGATTAATGCTAGTCATAAACATCAAACAACTTGGAATTCTCATTTAAAAACGTTTTATAAATAAGTTCTACTCACATCAAAATTTTTAATTAAATTAAATATTTGAATATCAATATTATAAGCATATTCTTTCAACTATCTTTTTTTTATGTCAATGAAATTTAAGAAGACTAAATTTTATCCAAATAAAGGATTCACTCTTCTTAAATAAAATATCTGTAAAAAATTGCTTCAGTGTTTTTTTTTTTTACCCCTACGATTTTTTTTAATGTAAAACATCCGGAGTTGTATCTTTTAATGTCTATTTTGTGTACTCAAGATACAAATCAAGATGCAAATTGATTATCACTGGTAGAAAGTTTAGATTTTGCTTTTAAGAAGAACACATTTTCCACGTTTGTTTAATACTTTATTACTGATGTTTATTTAAATCCAATATTTTTCATAGAAAATATATTATCGCAATTACTGTAATATTTCCATGATGCGTAAATTTATCAAGTGTAGGTTTGTCTTTCTCCAACTATGGCAATACTTCTCCGTTAAGATAAATAATTTAAAATTGTGCTCAAGTTGATTGTTATATGATATAAAGTTTGATTCTTATATATTTATTAAAATTTGTAATTAAATGAGTTTTCATTTATTTAAATTTGCACAACTAATTTTGATTGAGCATATCTTGAGTTAATAAAAATAAATTCTTCCTCTGTATATTTTTTGAGCAATTTTCATTTTAAATGCATGAAATAAAGCATGCGCCACACAGTTTAATTTATTAGTCTGCTCTGTTGGCAACTTTATGTGGGAAACATGTTATTTCTTTTTGCTAGGAAAAAAATTTAATATCGAAGATTAAATTAAGATAGTTCAAATCACCTAGTTTTGATTTAATAATAATATTTATTTTTTTTAATTTGGTTTTTTAAATAAACATAAAATCTGGTGTATATCACACACTACACTTTCAAGTCTTTTTTTATTTTATTTTTAGGTATATTCTCCGTATAACGCGCACCGACTTAAAAGTGAATCCGAAATGCGTATAAGAATTCCTCTGATGTTTTAAAATCATTTATTCGAAATTGAAAAAAGAGCATATTTCTAGAACTACAATCCCTTAAGTTCGTGAGGAAGGTTATTTCTGTTTAATAAACAGTATTTCGATCTATATAGAAGCAGAATTTTTTTTATATTGATCGTATGTTTAATTTTTAAACCTGGAATTCTTATGCCTGGCGTATAACACGCCCCCCCCCCCGTTATTTCCTTCTTATTTTTTTATATTAAAAGTGCGTGCTATACGCTCTGTTTTGAGGTAAATAAAAAGTCAAAAATAAGTGTTGCAAATAATTGATTTATAAAACAAGGACTTTATTTCTTTTGACAGTAAGAAAAATTTATTTATTTCTATTTTTTAATATTAAATTTTGAATTATTCAATTTGAAAGACTTTTTTTTAAAAACAATGGAAACTGCACTTTCACTTTAGATAGTTGGAGATCAAACAATTGAGATGAAAGTATTTTAATTAAATTTTAACTTTGTAAGTAACTGATTTAAAATTCACTTTAAAAACATGCTGAAATATTCTCTTTAAAATAGTATTATACATCTTTTAACTATTCTCATTAATTTGAACTTTTTCGTTTTGAATTTCTACACTAAAGCAGTAGAATAGGAATAATTAAGTGTAAAATACTGACACAGTAAAAGAAATCACATTTTTGCTTTATATTATTGAATTAAATGTTCTACTTTCGATTTCTTTAAAAAATTTTAAATAGAAAAATGAAGGAGATAGCAAGCTTACTTAAATAAAAATTAAAAGAGTAATAAAAATCAGTTTAAAAAATTGGTTTATAACTTCATACATGTAATTCTTCTTCTTGTTCATTGGCTCGACAGCCCTGGGTGGGCCCTGAATTTCTCCAGAATTTTCTTCGAGCATTCCTACTTTTAGCACCTGTTTTCCCGTTTTTGACCTTTAAAATATTAAGGTGTTTTTTGACACATTCAATCCGTATTAACGGGGGTCTGCACCGAGGTCTATTTCCCATGCGCTTTGCCAGAAAGAATTTCTTGCACCAAGGATCTTCATTGATTCTAGCCAGATGAACAGTCCATTTAAGTCTCTGTAATATGACAAATTTTACAACATCAGGTTGTTTGTAAATTTTGTAGAGTTCTGAGTTAGATCTTCTTCTTCATTATCTATTCACCTGGATCCCACCAAGAAGGCAACTTAAGATCTTTGTCTTGAAAACTCCCAAAGCTTCTTTATCACGTAAAGTCAATTACCAAGTCTCTGATGAATATGTCAGGATAGATCTTATAAGATTTTTGTAAAGAAGCAATTTAGTCTTTAATTTGAGAACATTGGATTTTAAATAACTCTTCAAAGTATAAAAACATCTATTTGCAGCAATGATTTTTTTTAATAAATTTCTAACTCCAGCTTATTTTTATTCTTTATTTTAGTTCCCAAATAAATAATACTGTTAACTATTTCAAATTTATAATTGCTAATTTCTATGTGACTAAGTTATATGTCGGACATTAAACAGGGTAAATATTTAGTTTTATTCTCGTTTAAAGATAAGTTAATTCTTGTAGCACTTTATTCTATGTCATAAATACCTGTTTCAGAGATGGTGCTGTTCGGGCAATAATGCTAATGTCACTAGCATAAGCCAGTATTTGAACTGGTTTATTACAAATATTTCCCCTAAAATTGATTTTCGAATCTCTAGTAACATTTTAAAGCGATATATTAAACGAAGGCATGCCATTGCATCCCCTGTCTTACTCTAGATTTTACCTCGAGTTGTTCGGTGAAATCACTTTGTATGCGTATTTGAATTTTGGTACCTTCGAGAGTCAAAGTTACAAGCACAACAAGTTTTTTAGGAATTTTCAATTCATGCATTGCTTTTATGAGGAACTCTCTGTTAATGCAACCATATGAAGTTCAAAAATCAATAAAACGTTTGTGATTCTCAATTCTAAATTTTCTACATTTTTCAAGATTCTGCTTAAATTTTTAAAAACAATTTATCTCATGCAAAAAATTTTAATAAAATTATAACAAAAATGTATCGAAGCATCTGATAAAACAGGAATACATTTTTCTACAATATTCCAATGTAGATATGTGATACATGTTTCAAATTTGAGATACTTGGTGTTTCAAATAAGAAAGTATCGTTTAAAAGCACGTTTTTAAATAATTCAAAATGTAAAACGTACAAAAATTTATTTTTTGAAAGATATTCTAATTTATTAGAAAACTATGTTTTTTATTTGTTTTGTCGTGGGAGTTGTTTCGTGTAAATTAATAAAAAATATGGTCTAATGTTTAATTTTTTTTGTCTGTGATGCATGAATTTATTATTACTTTAAAAGTAAAACATTTTGTTATATATATTTTAATGATGCCGTTAATATTCATTTGTATCCTCAAAGCTGAGTAATTAAAAATACCTTACACCACAAATGCTTTTATTTAAAACAATTTGGTATTTAAATAACCAATATAATTATTTCCTTAAAAACATTTTTACTGGTATCCTAATTCTTTTGAAGGGTTAACTTTCAAACTCAGAATAAGCCTTTTCTTAAAAATACTTTCCGGGTCTTTTTGAAACCACGAAATAAAATGACAGTGGAAATTTGCATTGACAAAACATATCTTCCTACATAATCCTTAAGATTTGAACGTATAAGCACGCATCTTCTAAAATTATGATGAGTTTGGAACTAAATTTTGAGGATTAAATAAAGAAAAACTTAATCTCGGAAAAATTTATTAGATTTAATTGAAACTAATGATTAGAATAAATTTCTGAAAAATAATCTCACCTGTTTATGAAAAATATTAACGTAATTAAATTGAAAGGAATGTACTTAACAATAGGCACTTTTCAAATCAAAATTAAAAGGAATACATGTACTAGATTAAAACGATATATTGTAGGATTAGTTAAGAAAGACAAACCCGTCGTATTATTACTTTCCTTTTATTTTTTTTTACTCATGAATTAGAAGAAGCGATATACTCGAAATTGGTAACTGTAACACGAAAAATGCTATTTAATAGTTTCAAGCTTTTTTACCGTTATTTATATCAATGATGATGATAATGATGCCGTCGCGTTCATGAGAGAAGGAACGAAATCACAGACACTTTCACTGCCCCAGATAACTGTTTTGGCAATCTGCTCAATATTATCCACATAGATCAGTGCTTTTCAAACTTTAAATGTTTGAGACCTAATTTTCAATCATAATTTTAATCCCCCTTCTACTATAACAATGTAATTAACGCATTAAAATGTACTTTGACGCTAAAGCTACAATACGAATTTAATTATAAACCCTTAAAATTATCAAAAAAAGTTTTAAATTTTGTATACGTCAAGCTCAAGGTGAGCACTTCTATTTTTTAAACATATTTTTAATGTATTGATAAATTAAGTATCAAAAACATTGAGCAATGCTGATACATTAAAAAGTATATTTAATCAGTGTAAATGTATATTTAATTTTTATTATGCAAGAATGTATTTTAAGTTGCATGTTTTCAGTAAATCAATTTTTTATTTTAAATATTTTGTTTTCAACCTTTCAATGTGCTCGCGACTTCCAAAAGGGATATCACGCCTCCTAGGTAGCCCTTCTGACCATAGAGATGTGTTGACGAATACAAGTCCCCTATTCCTTCTAAAACAGAAAAAAGTAGCTGGGCAGTCAAAAGTATGAGTAGGTGTTAGCTTTGTATCTCTGAACAGTTATCACAATTCCTATAAATTCTTTATCATCCTTATCAAGTTTGTATCATTATTATTATTAATAAAAAATTCCGAAATTTTAGACCTGTTTTTTGTATTTAATTTTGTACGTTTTTATAATAAAATCTGAGTCAATTTAAAACTAAACCATTTGTGAATAGGTTTATCCGAAAAGGATACTTGAAACAAGATCATTATTTTTTGTTATGTAAAATTATTAAGGTAAAAAAATGCAATATTTCCTTACAATTTTTAAAATTTTATAGAGTGTTCATCATTAAAAAAAGGCAATGATATGAAAATAACAAATGTTAACTATTTGCTAAAAAATGTGTTTTTTCATTTTGCTACTTTTTCCAATATAATTTTATCATAAAAATATTCAAAGCTTTACTGCTTCAAAAAGACATTGAAAATGCTGCACCATGGAGTAGTCATTAAATGTAAAGCCTTTGTAAACACAAAGAGACAGCAGCGAATAATGAGTGATATTTTTTTTCAATAATTCCAATAATACACAGCTAGAAAAATGCCAATACAATAGGTTACAGTTCAACACAAATGCTGATGCCTTAACAATACTTCTAGATGGAGAAGCAATACGTATAGCTACCGTCCAGGCACGTCGCAATAGCAAGAAATACTCCTAGGTACAGAGTCAATGAGAATACGGACCCTATCAACTGTCCAATCATATGGACCAATCATATCATAGATATGTATGATTGGTGAAAGATGACGAAAGGATGGTTGTCAGGAAAATACGTGCGCATCTTGCAATGCCCGCTTATTGATACGTGCAGTGTGTAGTCAGATCTTATCCTGCTTTTAGAAGTATTGAAGCAGCTCTTTAAAGTAAGAAGGATGCCACCTCTCTCTCTTCATGCCGTAATCCACGTTTCGTTGGGTTGTTATAATGAAAATGTCCAGTGGCGTAACGTACACACCCGCATCGAGGGGGACGGCAGTTTCCTGTAGGTCCAAAGCCTGACTGATGCCAAGTACGTATGGTTTTACAATCCTTTGAAAAATTCGACTTGGGGACCAAAACCTGACTTTGCAGGAGGGTCCTAATATTGAACACTGTAGCACTGGCCAAGAATACAGAATATAGGCGATTAGCTTTTTCAAAATACCAATTTGACGTTCTATGAGGAATTCCACAAATGTAGACGGATTGAACTTTTATTCACATAGAAACCATACTGGCACGTGGTGTCTACCATTGGAAAAATAAAAGCTTCATGCGCCAGAGAAAACAACCCAGCAAAATTCCGTCATGCAGGAAGTTGCAGTCCGATATCATTGTTAACAATCTCCAGTAATAATAAAGTGGCTCAACACATTGTATAGAAATTTCGTAATTATTATTAATGGAATCTTGTGAGAATAAAATAGTTTTCTTATCATCTAAAAAGTTTTATCATATTTTACACATTAATGTTCTAAAGTAAGTTGTAATAAGTATGAGCCCTTTCGAATTCATTACTTTCAAATTACAATCAACGAAAAAAAATAGTGCATTTAAAAATGTTCCTAGAATATCTCAGTTTATTTTTAAATAAATATGATTCATAAAACATAATATTTTTTTATTGTTTTCTGAAACTTTTATGGAATAACAATAAATATAAGTTGTCTATAGACAAACAATGTTCATATAACTATCAAATATTCAAGAAATTTTTATTTTCCTTTAAATGTATTTTGCTGTCAGTTGTGAAACACTTGAGAGGAAAACAAATTTATCTAACATGTATATTTTATTGTCACAAAAAATACTTATATAACTAGACATCAGGTGAATAACATTGTAACATTCTTCTTTAGTTTGATACAAGTGCGGTAAAAATAGTTCTAAAACATTGTCCCTCTATTTTTCTCTTAGTTATTCAAATATTTTGTAAGGAAACGAAACAAATTGAGTTACAAATTCCTCCAAATAATAATAAGGAACATAAGCTGAAGTTATGTTTATTCAAAAAATACGTTAAATAATGAAAAATAAAATACCTTCCGAAGAACATTTGTTTTACTTTATATTTTCTTCGGTATATATATTTATATGTGTATATAAGGAACACACACACACACATACATATATATATATGGATTGCATTTTTTTCATGTAAGTTTTTGCTTTATGTTTCCTTTTCAAAATTATTTTTTATTTTCATCTTGTACGCCTATAAGATACATACGCTTATTTAATTCTTGTACAATATACTTTTCCATCATTTTTTATAGTTATGTTTCTTGAAATCTGGTTTGTATCTTCTAGCTTTGTCAGTGGTAGAATTTAGTATTATCAATTTATTTTTTCATTTTATGATACTATATATACGTATATATAGTTGTTATACGTTCAAAAATAAGACGAAATCAGCATTTTAATTTATTATTTGTTTTTTATGCGTATTCAAAGGTATATTTTAAAAAATATTTTTCGTTTCGAAATTCTAAAAGAAATTGTATTTTTATTCTCAATATATTCGATTTAACGAACATTTATCAAATACTGAACTATTTTTCAGGGGATCTGTATGAGTTTTAGATGAGTAACATTCTACAATAAAAGTAATTCATCGGTTAGAAGTAAAACTACTTTTAATCTATGTAACCACTAGTGGATAAATGCTAAGTAAAGTGTAAAATCACATCGTAACCTCATGCGGATATACGACTTATTTAGGTGTGCAATAAGTCGCAGGAATAATAAGCGCAGGAAACATTATAAAGCAGATTTTTTATTATTGGGATTGTGTAAAATTTCAAAAGTAAAGTTGCAAAATTTTGGGTTACAAATATTTGGAAAAAAAGTAGGAGAATTAGAATAAAAATTATAAATATTTGGGAAATTGCTCAAAATGTTCCTCGGAAGTACATTAAGTGAGCTATCATTTTTGTTCCATTTTGTTGTATTTTCTTCATAACAAATAGATAAATCCGTATCAGATTCACTATCGTATTCCTCAGTTTCCGGCAAATATTCTCATCCACTATCACTTTCGTTTCCATATTGTGAAGGAAAAGAAGAAATATGTAAGCAACATAAATAACTATACAACCTTTAGAAAGCGAAACGAAACATGAATGAGTGTGGTTATTAATCAACGTCAAAAGGGAAAAAAAGAAATGTGCGTTATTACGTCAAATTCAGTATTCCCAAGAATCCGGGACTTGCAAGTAAGCCAGAAGAAGCAATCTGGTACGCAAAGGACTCAGATTATTTTCAATTCAGAAAGAAAGTCAACCTATTTTTAATCATTTTCCCAAAATTACAAAGAAACTTCTTTATAATTTCAGAAAAAATGCAAAAAGTAAATTTTAAAAGTTTTAAATATCAAGAGAAATACTAAGTAATAAAAAATATATAAATTTAAGTATATACATGTTTAAAAAGTTATTCTAAGAAAATTTATATTTTTCAAACATTTCGATTCTCTCCCTCTCTCTCAGAATAAATTCGTTATTCCGTTTTAAATTAACTTTGTAAAATATATTTTCCACTAATTTAAAAATAAATCGCGTTTGCATGATTTGTTTAGATTCTTATCTCAAGCGAAATATTTTAGTGTTTAGATATAGTAAATGAGTAATTGAAAAATATTCCAAACTAAACAAAATATTCCATAAAATAAAACATTTGTATAAAAACTTAAAACTGTGTATTTGACTGCCACTGATTCGTTTTTGAAATTTAGACCTGGGATTTACTAATATCCGTCACAAAAATATTAACACTAAGGTTAATCACATGAAATTAATTAGTGTATTTGAAAGATCTCTCCCCGCAGGAAATTTTTCTGAAACGCAAAACATACGAGAAAAAACGAGGCTCTCAATTCTGTCTAAATCACTTGTTAACCAAAATATAGAAAATGCTGTTTGTGTTAATCGCTTAACTATCATATTTTAAACATGAATATAAAAAACACATCAATTTTTAATTAATTTCATATTTTTATATATCTTACAACTATTACTCTACCTTAAAAATGTAATACAAATAATAACTAATGCATATTACACATGCAGTTTTTAAAATCAGTTAACAAATTAATTTCTTATTACAAGTCATTAATAACATAATTAAATGATACTTTTTAGTAATAAAATATATTCTCTGGTTTCAATCAAATAAAATTTTAGTTACATTGAAATATAAAAAAATTGTGCATGAAATATGATTGAGGATCTTTTTCTTCTGCTCCAATTATAACAAGTGTATTAAGAAAAGAATTTGCTACCTATATTTCGTAGGCAATAATTTGAACTCTAAAAAGAATAATAATAAAAGAAACTCGAAAACATTACTTTGCATGATTCATTACAATTTTTGTGACCATTACAGCCATTATGTGGGTAGTGCATCATTTTATTAAGTTAATATTTTATGGTGATAATGTTGATAAACTTCTGTATAACGGAATCAACATATTTCTTTTTTCTTTTGCAATGTATATTGTTTTAAAATAATGCCCTCTGTTGCAACATTGCTATGAATTTTTAAAAGACCATTTACGTCTGTAAATTTGAAGTGGCCCATTGGTAGCTAGAATATCTAAACGGTATTCCAGTTCCCGCCAAGTGTTAAGTTCAACTAATGCTTCACTCAAACTTGACCTGCCACTTCCAGGAAGATTTTTAACGCGGATATTTCTGTAAACATTCCATGCCATTGTATTATTGATTTTGCATCAGGAGGTTTGTTTCCATAAGAAAGTCGAAATTTAAACTGAATTGAGAAATTTACATTAATGAGTGATTTTGTTTCGTGAAACCAAATCGCACATTGAACTTCTCTGGAATCGATGCCATTTCAGGGAAAAAGTAGTACATTCGTGCCATATACTGCCCAATAAAGCTACTAAAACTGACCTACCCAATGATACAAAAGTTGCATAATTATATTAAACGGTTGTTTTTTGTAATAAATTTTATTATTACGGCAAGACTTTTGGTCCACGCTGTATAAGCACTCTCATAGGACTCATATTTGCATGAAAGAGAAGAAAATTATAGGGGTTTCTAGAAAAATAAATTATTCTGACCTTGATAATCACACCATGTTAGGAACTTTATAACTACTGTGGAAGTTTGAACAACGAAATCTAATCTCAATTGGCAGATATTATTCGATTTTTCTGACAAATTTACAAATCTATGTTATTAATACTATATTATTTAACTTGATACTAAACCAAACCTATATTACTACTTTTATATGCATTTTTATTTTAATATTTTTTTACGAAAATAGTTTTTAAGTTATCAAAAATGCCATTAAAGTTTCCCGCTTTTATGACACTTGTTTGATTTTTGATGATGTGCGCATTTCCGCCTTTCCGGTAATCGATAAATTCTGATTTAATTCTTCTTTCCTCCAAGCTTGTTCATTCTTTCCAACTCCAATCAGGGAATAACTTGCAGATTTCTTTCGGTCTGTGGCACCTGTTGGCTCCCGCTGTTCTCCCGACGGAATGATTTAACAACAGGTAAGGGTTTCTATATTTATGGTAACACTTAGCAGAATCGCTTTGCTTACTAAAACTTTTGCTGGTTTAGTACTAAATTCGGAGTAATTAATAAAGTTTTAAAAATATGTATTTAAGTAAAAAAAACGATTTATATATATTATTGTAAGAGTGCTGTAAACATTTTCGGAAAAAAAACCAATTTTAAATTTTTCTTGGAATTATTTTTATTGTAATATTTTCTAACTTATTGATAAAAAAATAATTGCATAATCCTCACTACTACAATAAATATGTAATTGTTGTAATCGTCAATGTAAGACGTTACCGAAAAGTATACGGTTTCAAATAAAAGTGTATTTCACTACTAACATTAACTGAACTTGTTTTCATATATATTTAAAATACATATTATACAATGAAAGTTTAGTTACAATGTCTTCATAAATCATCATATAAAAAGGAAGAAATCATGATATTGAAAAAACAATAAACTCAAAGGAAAGGCTATACATTTCTAGGAAAAGTTAGACAGAAATTCTCCCTTAGAAAGTAATTAATAAATAAAAAAAAACAAATCAAATACTTTTAAATTTATCAAACCGAACAACGAATAGAAAGACGTTTAAAGCCAATCTTTAAATTCTGTGGTACGCGAAGATACAATTTATATTTATTGTTTTTAAGTGACTCATGTAATAAAGATTATAATCATAATATTATAAGTTGAAGTCATTAGTATAAAAAAATTTTACTTATATTATCCTATGGAGCAGGGATGTCAAGCGAGCCACATGCGACCTACAACAAGCAATTTTCCTGTCCAACCAGTATATCAGCATACAGTAATATATAATTAAATATCCAAATTTAATTATTCAAAAACTGGTATCGCCTATATGGTGCCGCACTAAAAAGTGATACCAGCTCCTGGGGAATGTACTGGGTCAGTAAAGATAAAATACTAATGCACATCTCCTTTACTGAAGAAGAATATCCAAATTTCTCCCGAAACAGGAAAGATAACAGCAAAGAAGTGTCAAGTAAAAGGACATAAAAATAAATACATGCATGTAATTTTTTATGTTTATTATAATTTATTATTCGAAAGAAATTTGCGTTTATATAAATATTGATTTTTTTTTGTGGCCCACCTAAAATTAAACCTTTTTTGATTGGCCCAAGTTAGCCTTTGAGTTTGGCACTCTTGCTTTAGTGAAAACAAAAACAATTTTAATGCCATAAGATAATCTTAGCATGACCAAAGTTGAACTAAAAATAAATTCTACATACATACATACTGTTAAAATTATAACGTATAGTAAGCGCTAATAAAACAGTTCCATAAAATTTCAAATTATTACATAAATGCAATGCAATTTATAATTGAAGTATAATGTGCTATAAATAAAAATATTTTCATGAAAAAGAAATGGAATGATTAAAACTTATTCTGACTGTATAATAACATGTGTACATAAGGCAGTATGCACTATATGATTATATATTTCTACTTAAAAAAGTGTTTTAGCTTTCGTAGGAAAAATATTTAAAATGTTTTGTTTGTTCTTGTTTTTTAATCATATTCATTAGCATAATTTTATTAAAAATTACGTTAATTTTCTTTATGATCTGATTATTTTTTCAATTACCTCGAAAAGAATTATCAGTTTTTACTAAAACTTAAGTAATTATTTTCGATTTCTCGATTTGTTTTTCTTAATATTTATAACTTCTAAATTGCCCTTTCGAGAAAAAAGATAATGCTTTTCTCTCTCTCTCTCTCTCTCTCAAATAGAAACTCAATTTTCCTTTCTATATGTAGAAAAAGAAGATCAACAACTTAAATAGGATGTTTTAACTAGAATAAGATAATACATTCCACATCAAACTAAAGATTCCCGATGAAATTTGTATTAGTTTATCGGAATATTTTATTTTCTGGGAAATAAATAAGTTTTATCATTTATAGAAAAATTATTGTTTCATCAAAAATAGAAATTTAGATTTAAATCAGAAAATAAAAACTACGGAAAAAAATTTATATTTATTTCTATGTAGGAGTGATATCGATATTTTTGCATAAATAATTAACCTAAATTTATTTGTGAATTTATTTATTAATGCATTGAAAAAAATGCAAGAATTAATTTAGGTAAAGAAGACGTATCGGCAATAGATGAAGAAGAGTTATTATGCATTTTGAAAGGTGTACATATATTTAATAAAAATATTTTCTCTGAGTAAAGAATGTATAGGCTGTTTTGTGTTTAGTCATAATGATATTATTAGATTTATTAAATTTTCAATATTAAAACAGAAACAATAAGTGCAGTAAGAATAGTTTCAAAAATTTCTTAATTTTGAGATAACAGCTTCAAGTGTTCAATTCGAAATTCACAGATTATCATATATTAAAATATTTATCAACAATTGCAGACAAAAGCTTAAATTTTTTTTAATTGCTAAATATATGTTAAATTATTTCCACTAAGAACGGGTTTTACGTCACTCAAACCGCAAGGGGCGTTACGGAGGGGTTAACGGGCGTTACAAATAATTGTTTCCATTTTTGAACTACTCCTTGTAAAATCTTGAAATCGGGTAAGCAGATTCCTTTCATAGAGTAGAGATCCGCTACGAGATGGGTGTTGTGGAAAAAGACCCCCAAATGGCGTTGCGGGGGATTAATGGACGGAATAGATAAATAGTTCCGTTTTTATGTTATTTGACCTACCTGTATGAAAATTGGTAGGCATATCTTTCACGGAGTAAATATCCGCTACAAAATAGGTTTTGGGCAAATTGACCCTCAAGGGGTATTGTGGGGGTTACGGGGAGTTTAAAATAATTAATCCCATTTTTAAACTACTAGACGTGTGGTCTTGAAATATGATAGTCATAATCCTTTCATGGATTAAAGATCCCCTATATAATGCGTTTTGTGAAAATCAGTCAAAAGTGTGATAAAATTAATTTAATGTGTGAAACACATGTTTTTTAAAATTATCTCCCTTTGTTGGAAAGCCAACAATCGGTGATTATAACCCTAAATGTCTGCTTTACTTAAAAAATTAAATTTCCTTTTTCAAGCTAAAAATTAGCTCCAAAATTAAAAATGAATACATATATTGAACATGTACTTTATTTGTATAACTTTCTTGAATAAAAAAATAGGCACTTTTAGGACCGTTTCTTCAAAATTATCCGATCGTTAAGGGGTTAAACTATTAGATCTACCTGCTTGAAAATTGGTAGGCATGTTCATTTCATGGGATAGAGTTCTTCCTTCAAAGGGTAAAACAAAAATCGACCCCCAAGGGGGGTTGCGAGGAGTCAAGGAGAGATATAGAATAAAATTGCTGTTTTTGAATTGTTAGACCCACTTACTTGAAATTGATTTAGCATGTTTTTTGTTGTTATTGTTTTTTTTGTTGAATAGGGATCCACTAAGAATGTATTCGAGGGAAATCAACTCCCGGGGGAGCAAGGGTTACTGCGGCGTATTGACAAAAAAAATCCTTTTTTCGAACTACAAGGACTATATTAACGGAATTTGGTTTGCATTTTTCTTTTGTTGAATTGAAATCCGCTAAAAACGGTTATTTTGAAGAACAAATTTTGAAGACTGGAAATTTTGCCTGCTTGTTTATTTTACGGCGTAGAGATCCACCGAAAATTGGATTTGCCGAAATCCACTTGGTTATAATGCTAAGAAAGTACACACAAACTCGTTCTATACTTCCATTTTAGAGATAATTAGAGTATAAAATTAGAATTTCGTCCCTTTTTAACGCGTTTTTCACGTAGTGGAACAAAAGCGCTATTAGGACGCAAATTTCGTCTTCGTCTTCGTTCCATATTTTGTCGTACCTTTTTCTCAGCCAATAAGCAACCAATTGACCTCGGGTTTTCGGCATTGGGTCGCATTTGTGCCCTAGATGAGCTGAATCATATTTAAATTTTCCCATAGTTTTACCGAATTTTCCTACAAATTTTCCTGAATTTCGCTAGTTTATCACCTTGTCCGGGCTTTTGTAGCTTTTGTAAAAAAAATTTTTTTTTTTTTTTTTGCTTTTTTATAGTGCTGATACAGATTTGTGTCATGATTTCTTTTAGCTCAATAGTAGTACATTTAGAGGAGTGGTACAGTACTACTTTCTGTTAGTAAAAAGTTCATTCGTTGCATTATTGTAATATATACAGCATGTGAAAAATACGCTAAAATTACTTGGCCAGACCAATGATTGATATCTTGCTTTTTATCAAGAGGTGAGAGTTACAGTTATAAGTGTATTTTTCAATACAATCAAATTCTTAATGCTAGGACTTATATATCAATAACTTATGTATATATATGTATATATAACATCATGAAATACCCAGCAAAGTATATATATAGGCGTGTGTGCAATAATTCCTTTTAATTTCATCCTAAATAACATTTTAATTTGTAATGGTCCTTATTTTCCGTTTAGGACTCTCACGTAAATAATTAAATTTTGGCTGCCCGTCTGACGGAAATAACCGTAAACGTATCTTTTAAAATTTAAAACCTCAGCTTATTTAAAATAAACTTATGTAAGACATTCTCGTATGATGTCTTTCCTCCAATCACAAGCTCCGACTAAGGAAATCATGTGTGATTTTTCTTACTTCAGGTGCCGTTTTGTGTAAAAAACCGAGACTTTTTAGAAAAGTCTCTGCTATCTCTCTTTGTTCTTCATTAATGTAGTACGTGCAGATGTTTTTTGTGTGTTTTGGGTTGTCCATTTTTATGTTTGTATGTGTCTAAAGGCACAATAAATTGGATTAACCATCAACACAAAAGACTTCCTCGTCAAGAACAATCATATTACATGAACCATCTAAAATATGATTATCGTTACTGAAAGAATCACCAATAGTCACGATCTTGTTATATATATATATATATGCATGTCATATGTATATATATAATATATATATACATGTCATACGTATATATATATATATATGCATGTCATACGTATATATATATATATACATGTCATTCGTATATATATTAAGGGAGAAAAGTGACTCACACACTCACAAGATTTCCTAAGCTATTACACCTAAGGCTAAGAATCGTGTTAAGTGTATTTCTTTTATTGAGTAGAGATCTACCAAGCATGCGTTTTGTGGAAATCGCCCTTCAACATCTTTACATGACAATCAATTTTTCTGGCATGGTTTTCATGAATTACCTGATAGATGGATGAAATGTGTAGAAGCCAATGACCAATATTTTGAATTAAAAAATTACTTTCCCTTGCAAGTTACGTGTTTTCTTCACCAAAAAAAACCACACAAAAAATGTATGCATGCACCTTTTAAGAATGACAAGTCTTTCTCGAATATCTTTTTAAGAATAACAAATATAATAAAATCAAAAATTCTGGGATTTATCGATCAGTCATCAAAAAAGTCAGTGATGTAGATTGTCTTGTATGTATGTTTCTTACATTACTTGAATTATATTATATTGGTTTGTTAAACGCACTTTCTTATGTTAATTATATTTAAAACTAAACAAAATAAGCAAACAATTAACAACAACTTTTACTTATTAATATTTTCCTACACATGTGTTGCATTTAGTCCAAAAACGCTGTGTTTCTCAGATATTTAAATAAAATATCGTCAATTTTATTTTCTCTCTAGTTGAATAGTTTGAAATAAATTATTTCTTACTTAGATATTTTTAAAGAAAATATTCTCATCGATGATAGATTCTGTAATTTAATCTTAATAATTATATTCTTCTTACTAAGCTGAAATTAACATGATCGTATTCAAAAAGTTCCAATTATATTCTTAATATGCTTGAAGGAATTTTTATCCTCTGGGGCTTCTAATTCATGTTATAAAGAAACCGAAATTCTTTTTTCGGTTATATCCATCAAATGTTCGAAACTTGTTTTCAATTCTTATCTTTTTATTTAATACTGATAAGTCATTTTGAAATGTTATCGCAGGAAATATGTCTTGCTAATAACGTATGCATGTAGAAGCCTTAGTGGATCTCAAAATAAACTAGTGTTTGTATTTTATAGATACAATATTTTAGAAAGCGTGGGAGATGAGGGTTTTTGGAAAACTAACTTTTAAAATGTTAAGCCGTCTTGTAGATAAAAAATTTCATAATTTGAATTTGCAGTAATCTTGAACTCATGACAATAAAATGTGCTTATCTTTTTAATTCAAAATTCCCTTTTTTTCTGCATAATAAATGTTTTTAAGCGATTACTTCTTTCAGCAAGTTTTACTGAATAATGAATTCAATTGAAGTGTCAGGTTCAGGTGCGTTATGCTAATTCAGTTTTTCTCGGTTCTAGTTGGAAATCTGGTTCAGATCTGTGACTATTGCTTAGTTTTGAATTCAAAATTTCTTATGCGTATATTTTTATTTAAGTAAAAATTTCATGCACACTTTCTTTCGTGCAGTTTTATTTTCTCTCTTTAAATATTACTGCCATGCAGTCCACTTACACTCAACTTCAACGAGTGAATAAGCAAAGAGGAGAGAGCAACCGAAAATAATTTAGAAAAAAAGAGTATTCTCGTGGGAGAAATTAGAAGAGAGATTCTGGGAGTTATAAGAACAGTTCAAAGTTTGTTATCAAGCTGCAATTCTTCTTAAAGAGCCAGAGCTGTAGGGTTTGCGGCTCCAGGATCCCGAAATCCCGGTGTTTTTTCCAATCTCGAGATTAAATTAACTAATCCTGGGATTTAATTTTTGTTTGAATTATATTTAAAAATTCGTTTCTCATCAAAATTTTCTAAGAATAAAATTCTTAGAAATTTTATATTTTGTTTATATGAAATATGCACGTAGACATTCTTTTTGTACAATTATAAGTTCTATAAGTAAAAAGAAAATATATGCAGCTCTCATTTCTCGTATTGTAAAACGTCACCCAGATCTAAGTGTCTCACTGCAATACTTACACAATAATATAAGCAGAATCTCAAAAATAGATTTTGTCACAGTTCTTTATTCTATTAAATGCCATTAATTAATACTGGACCTACTTGAAAGACTTCAGACACTTCAAATCCCTTTGCGTTGCCAACAGCTCGTTAAAATGGATCTTCTATTTCAAATAAGGTAACACTTGAAATTGATTCAAATTCTGGATCAATAACTGGACCAATTTAAAACACAAAAACCATTAAGTGTAGCAGAAGAACTAGATAAAGTTATCAAAGAGGTATATGCACTAAAACAGTCTATTATATTTGAGACACTTTCATGAAAAATTCAAAATGAAATGTATCTTTTTTTTAAAATGGAGGAAGACGTGGGGACTACCTGAAAAGAGCATACTCCTATCTGATGACGATAAAACCTACTAGTATAGAATGGCTGTCGTAGCCTAGTGGTTAGAGCATCGGAAGCCAGACCGGAAAGCCTGGGTTCGGTGCCCGATGCCACCAAATATCCGCCGAGTGCACACGAAGTACGTGCTCGTTAAATCAGTGGGTCCGAATTGTGTCGCCATCTATCGTGAGCAAAATCGTACTGTCACATTCATGGGCTCAAAGCTTCGGCTAACGACAGGCGTATCTCTAGCCCGTTGCCATGATGAATTTCGTGGGCCTCGATCTGACTACGTCAGACAGATGGCATAAGCAACAGCAACAACAACAGTATAAAATCCGAACGTGCATTTCTTTCGGCAGGACAATTTGTAACAAAAATACGAAGTCATTTGAACAATGAAACGCTGGGCGATATTTTTTTAAAAAAGTTTATTTACAGAAACAGAATAAATGAAGGCACATTTTTTTTTCTTAAATTCTTTATTCACTATTTTTATTTGTTTTTTTTTATGATGATCTTTTATTTGTTTCAATAAAACTGATGTGGAACCCCAAGTTTTATATAATTATATTTTCAGTTTTACTAATAATTTCAAATATGCTAACATGTAAGTATTTTTAATAATTACTCCAATCATAATCCCCTGATTCCGGGATTTGGATAATTTAATCCTGAAATCCCGAGACTGAAAATATAACACGGGACTGCAAACTCTACAGATGTCTTCACAGATTATAAAGTATGGGCGACTTTTACTTTTCTATTCAACATTATGTTTACTATCAATGATATTTAAAAATATTCAAAAGTTAATTTTCCAGCTGTATTAGAAGAAATTGGTGAAGGAGTACATGAATCGTTTGAAATCGTCGAAATAAAAGAAAAATACTTCTGAAATCCTCAAAATTAATAAAAGATAAAGAATTTTCCCCGGCAACCACAGTTGTGCAACTCAAAAATGGAGACGAGTTGCACAGGTTATGCTTTCAACAACTAACAGAATATGTAAATCCAACATATTATGGCGTTGAAAATATTCCTTCAATGAATAAACTCCTTAAAGCTGTACAAATAATAGTACACCTTGTGTTAAGAAGAAAGGCATCAAAGGATCTATTTTTTGATTAAGTAGAAAGCATTTAAGCTCGAAAATGTGCCAAAAGAATTAAAATCCGAAACGTTAATTAGGCTAATTGATGAGAAAGCTGTTAATATGTTAGTTTATATTAGTGATGAAAGGTAAGATATTATACAAGAAAATTAAAGCATTAATTCTAAAAAGTACCAACCCTCGGAATTTGTTTGCTTAGAGAATTTTAAGAAAGGTAAACGAGCTTTCAGGGCGTTAGATTATCAAATATTACACAGTATACGGCGTTTTATAAACGGTACTCAAGTATTATTGCAATGATATTGGCAACAATATGGGAAAAGAAGACAATAGTTGCCAATTCTGTGCGTACGACACATGGGAAATCAGGGTTGCCCTTTTCTTGAACGTCGCATTGTTGTGATAGTACATAAGTACCATATAAAAATATATATTACATAAGTATAATCTATATAAGTAAATTACATATAAATATTTTTTAAACAATTAGACTAATTGACATTCAAATCGAAAAAAGGCAGAAATATATAAGAATGTATAATTATTGTAACATTGCATTTTACAGAAAAGGGATAAAATAAACAAATCCTAAGGAGAATGGGGATGGAAAAGAGATCTACTTAACATCCACATACGAAAATGACATAAAAGTAAACATAGTACAGCGGAAAAATTGGATATTCTTGCTCAGAATAAATCAGAATTTTTCACTTTTATCATGTAGTTATAAGCACACAGTTTTATATACCTGTGATGTTTACCAAAATAAAAATTTTTTTATTTGTTGAAAATATATCGGTTAAACCAGTCCTTCTCAAACTTTCAATATTTGCTACCCAATTTTTAGTCCATAGTTTGGTTCTCCCCCTCCCCCATCCTTACAATAACAATGTATAAAATTCAATAATAATGTAAAACCATACAAATTATCAGGGAAAGTATTAAATTTCTTATATAATTTTATACATGACATGCTTATGGGGTCAATAGTAATTATTAAACTTGTTCTTAACTTGGTATTGTTAAATTAATTATACATACATTGTGCAATACTCTGATACATTTATAAATATATTATATCAGTTTAAATGCGTATTTTATTTTTTATTAATTCATAATGTGTTTTTAAATCTGCTTTCTTTCAGTAAATAAATAATATTTTTAAATAATTCTTTATTTTAAAATTCTCGGTATGCTAGTGCTCCCTTCGTTGGGTTATCAAGCTTTCCTATGGATGCGCACCCCACAGTTTGAGAAACGTCGAGTTAAAATGTAACTACTTAAGAGATTACTTTCGCAGGATACATGCATATTAGTTACATAATTTGTCTCAATATTTAAACGAATAATTTTTTGCTTAAACCCTAATCACTCAATGAAAGATCTTTCGATGACATTTAATTGAATTATATCACATTAGATGTCGAAATAATACTCTCAATTCAGTTTATACATTTATGAATTTTTCTATCCATTTTTGACCACTTATTGTTCTCTGTAAGATGATAAATGTATTTTCAATGTAAGTTTAATCCATCAAAAGTTTTAACATATCGTGACCAAAAGCAAGACATTCAATAGCACTTCCGCAAGAAAATCATGCATGTACTATTTTCAACGAGTCATCATTCATTCAAACTGCATTCATACGCACTACGTGTGAAAACCAATCGCTTTTTTTTAAAATTTTGAGTGGAGAAATCACTCTTTCTATTATGAATAATTTCCTTTTAATTTCGGCATGACTCTCTCGTTTACTTTACTTTTAGAAGGTAGTAGTTGCTGCCTGGTCTACGACACCAAGATCAGGAAAAACTGAACTTTGTTCAGGGGGAAGGGGAGTTTCAAGATTCACCTCCTGAACACAATTCCGTTTGAGCTACTTAACCACCCCGAACAAACCAGATTTTGAGATGGTACAAAAAATAACGGTAAAAAATATTTGTTCGTTAATCCAAAGTCTAAAGCGCCCTCTACCGACATTTTTTAAGTTTATTTTTACATTTATTTTACATGAAAATACTGAAAAAAAGAATAATTTTAGTGATAACCTCTAACGAATCAACCTATTTTTCTGTTTTTTATAATCATTTGAAATTTCGGACCGTAAACTTTAATGGGACTTACCTCCTTCGGAAGACGTTTGGGACCCTAAGTTTTCTATTTAATATTGTGTTTGTTGATTTGTACTATCAACCCTTAAAGTTTTGCCCAAGAGTTTAGATACAACCTCTAAAAATCCTCGTGCTGGGCAAGAGCTACTTAGTCTTTCGTCCTTTCAATGGGTTGATGAATGAGTACCAAGCTCGAATAAACACTGGGGCTTTCGCGTCAAATTGATCATCTGACTGGGAACATCTGCTCATTCTCATCAGCGCCGACGGTCACCTATATTGAGATGGGCACAGTAGGTCGTTGCCCTCATGGGTTGTTGCACCACTGACTTTAAATACACTGATGTCCATCTCAATTAAGGCTAATGAAGTTCAGGCAAAGAAAGAGACAGAAGCAAAACAAATACATACAAAAATACCAGTATCGTTCGTATATGTTAAAAGTAATTTTTGTTATATACCTTTTATAGACGTGCATTTATTAACAACTTAAACTTAATACAACTTATATCATAATAATTATAAACATATCTTTCTATATCAAGCTTTAAAGATATATTAATATATTCATATGCATGCAGAATCTATACAATGATTCTAATATCGTTCATATATGTTAAAAACAATTTTTTTATATACCTTTTTATAGGCTTGCATTTATTAACAACTTAAACTTAAAACAAATTATATCATATTGTAACGCATGGTATAGTTCCAAGACCGAAATGTAGGTGCCGCCATTACAATATGGGCTTAGACCGGAAGTGTGACTGTACGAAATACTGTAGTACGGTCAGAGAGAGTTTGGATCTGGACAAGCGTGCGTTCCCCAATTCGATGTCCAATCCTGGACTATGTAAACTTTACTTATTTTCACTTATTTTCTCTAAATGTTTGTCTTGTAATTGTCTAAGTGTCTGTTCTTTGTAACTGTGCTATCTTATGTCATTAAATATATTAATTTACCCCGAGATTCTATTAATTACTTTTGGTTACCCCAAGTAATGACGTAAGCGGCAGCTACAATATTAATTATAAACATGTCTTTCTATATCAAGCTTTAAAGATATATATTTATATAGCTGAGTTTGGCATTTTTATATCAGATTTATATTATTCTCTGATTAAAGCAGTGACTGAAGTAATTTCGAATGCTTTTTTGCTATACGTATTTTTTGCTACTGTTTCTTACAGTTACGAAAATCGGCTGAGAATGTATAGATCATTATTTAGTTCTGTGAGTACATCATGAGAAAAAAAAACAGATATATAACATATATATTAAGTAACATTATATAAATGCCAAGGATTTTTATCTTACATAATTAATTCTGAGAACTACTTGTATTAATAAAACGAACAATTCATACTACTTTGTCTTATCTCAGCAAAGGAGAGAATGATATAAATGATTAATCTTTCTTGAAAGATCAAAAAATGTATTGGTAATCGAAAAGGATATTTTAAATTCAGAAGAATCTAGTGAATTCATGACATTACGTTTTAATGAAGTCAACGAAAGTCTGTAGAAGATACAAACAATTTTATTGATAATATGTTTGTAATAATTTTAAAGGCACTTTTGAAGCTTTATTCTACTAAATGTTACAATGCTCCAATATTCTTTATATTGTATATATATTCTTATGTTATTGCCAAATAACCTTTCTTTCTAAAAAATAAAGAAGCAAAGAACTTTAATGTTACTTTTCGTTTTCTTTCAGTAAATTGCTTAGAAATAAAATAGAAGATATTTATTTTCATTTTAAAATAACATTTTAACTGATTGTTTAAATGTTTCTGTTCTCTGTTCCAGTAAATCGTAATGAAGTCCATCATAAAAACTAGAAAATGAAAGTAGTTTTGAAATGGCTTACAGGACATCATGTTTCAAAATATCTATCCCAAGGGTTAAGATAAAAGATAACCTTTTTAATTTTTTCTTGCTGAGAGTTAAAAACAAAGCATCCTTATATATATTTTTTTCGACTGATAAAAAGTCTTTTTAAGTTTTTTAGGTTATAAAAATAAACACAAGACACGGATTTTTGCATTTTAAAAACAATTAAATGTATCAAAATGTTGTAGTTTATTTTTTTCAATGTAGATTAAGATTTATAAATAAAATTCTGCTTTAAAAAACCCTAAAAGTTTAAGAAACTTAGAAAAAATCACACATTATTTCTCAGAACTGTTATAAGATCTTGCGGTAAATGAAAAAAAAAATCATTATTTTTCGATAATTTTCCCTTACTTTTTAAACAGAAAATATGTTTTAAGAACGTAGAAGAACAATGAGGATAAAAATCATTTTTACTCACAATAAAAATAAAGTTACTAACAAAGCTTTAAGCTTGTTTATTGCTTAGTAAAATAGGTTTATGCAGAGCATTTCATTCCGAAAAATTAAGTTAGAAAAATATATAATTAGATAATCAATACTTTTATAAAGATTATTTAATCTTAAATATGTCATTTTGTACAAACAGTTATGTATAGGAAAAATGATTTATTTTTATAAATTGCTTTGACAGTGCATAAATTGTTAATGAACACTTAGTTGTTAACATTGAGGAAATTAAAAGAGTTCGTGATAATAATTGATATAAAAATAAACTATTGGCTTGATGCATAATTATCCGGCGTTTTTTCAACAAATTTTACTGAACAAAATCAATAACAATATTTGACAAACACATCTGTAAACAATTATTCGGGAGCGTAGTCACCGTCTACTGAAATTACTGCTCCCCATTTGCTTGGCAGACGGTCGATTCCACGAGCGAAGAAGACACGATTCTTAGAGGCGATCCACTCTTTAACATCGGCCACAAAGTCATCCGATCGTCGATTCCGAGCCTGGTTGTCGAAATCCCATGCCCGACCTCTTCCTGGCTTATCCTCTAAGGTGGTTAGCACCTGATTTGAAACGGGCAAACCACTCCCTACACTGACTTTCGCTGATTGTTCCTTTGCGAAAAAGTTCGTTGAGATCACGAAATGATGTGCTGTTTTCCATCCTTTCTCGAAGTGGTAGAGCATAATATGGCAAATATGACAATAGTTTTCGCCACACATTTTTCTAAAACAATAGAGAAGATTGTTTTTACACAAAAATAATAAACAAAACGCTGCTTTTCACTGATGAAAAGCGTGCTGATATAAACGCCGGATAATTATGCCTCAACCCAATATATTAAATATCACTTGTTTTTTTAGACTGTAAAATGATAAAATGTTTCCTCACTAAATCAGATTTTATGAAAGAGGGTTTCAAAACTAAATGAAGTAATTTGTCATAGTGATATATCGAGTAACACTGAAGAGTATTTTTCAGAATCTATTTTGACGGCCTAACGTATTTTTCAGAATCTAATTTGGCATGACCACGAACTCATCGTCTAGGTAAAAGAGTTGTGGGTTTGAATCCTGATGCTCTAAAGATTCCCCATGTAAAAAAGTTGATGCAAGAGAAATCAGAGGAGGCTCAGTGTTATCACATTTTTTAGGACACTGATTTTGTAGAGGGATTAGAGTTTCCAATGTCTCTCTCTAAACTTGATCGAGGATCAAAATACAAAAAACCTGCTTTATAAGCCCGCGTTACTTTGGAATTTAACGTTAGTAAAACAAAAATCAAAGGGAAATTAGTTTTAAAATAATCTTATGTGAAGGAAAAGATGTCCGATTAGTTTCATTTTAATGCATAACAGAGAATGCGACACAACAAAATATATTAAATAACTAGCTGCATGGCCCGGCGTTGAACGGACATTTTCGAGTGCGTAACATTTTGCCAATAGAAAATACCTCTTGCCGTATCGTATTCAGTTAGTTCTTCTTGGTTTGTGAGTGATTTCTATATTTTGTCCTTAAAATTCCGTTTTTTTAGAAATTTCTTCTATGTCTTTGATCCTTCGGAGATGTCTGTTTCCCCTCCACTTAGCCCGACGTTGCACGGGCTTTTTCAAGAGTATAGCTCCATCCCCATGGAAAGTCTCATTTCCAGCAGAATGCAAGCACTTCTGGGTGGCTGTGTATGCGCAATGTAGTATATGATTTCTATATTTATGCCATTAAAACTCCCTTTTCTGAAATGTGTTTCGTTTCCCTTCCTTGAAACTGACGGGTTTTTTCCCTCAGTTTATCCCAGCGTGGCACGGTCATTTTCGAGTATAAAACCTTTTTTCCTTTTTTCACAATGAGAGAAATATTTCTTCAAATTTCTATTTTTGATTTAAATTTACAAAAATAATCTAGTTCTATCCGTAAGAGAACAGATAATGTGCGTTTTTAGTTTTGAATAATTAATTTAGTAATGAATTGTCAAAAGCAATACTGCTTTAGTTTTAAAAAAAAATATTAATTTGTTTTCATTTTTGTTAAATAATAAATTGAAAATTTCTTAACGTTAGCTATTGATTCGACAGCCTATTTCTGGATGTTGTATTATTCAACTAAAAATATGTAATCATGAAAAAAGAACTATGGTAGTGGGAGGGAGCCTGAAGTCATTTCCCATTAATTCAATAAATCAACCCCCTTCACGCGTTATTTTCAATTTTTAATTACGTATTTTGACAAAATTCATTCTTAATTATCGAGCAATAATATAATTGGGCAATTAGACATTTAATGTAATCTTAAGATGAAATCCTCTAAGAGAGAATTTAAATCATGTTACTAAAATACGATACAATAATATTTGTCTTTAATGAAGAGCTGCGTATTCAAAGAAAAAGTAAGCAACTGTTTAAAATATGAGATTATCTAAAGACAAATATACAAAGGTTTGTTTTTACTAATAATAAACTATGTTGAACACTATTGTTTTGAAGAAATTTTAATTTATTCAAAATTTCTTGCTTTAAAGTTTAAGTGAATGCCCTTGCAATTTTCCACAATTGAACAAATACTTAGGATTTCAGATGTAATGTTTAAATTCTTATTATACGTAAATCAAAAGTTGTTTTTGCGGGTTGTAGTGCAATCAGCAAACATCATTCAATTATTCTCTACTTACATAATTTTTAATGGATTCATGTGCCTATGAACTTAAAACTTCTCAGATAAAATACATTTATGATACCTAAAGTTAGTTTAGCTAATACTAATGGGAAAAGCGGTATTTAGAATCTAAAAATAGAACAATCTAAAGGCTTTGAAAATTAACGAGAAAATGGGAAAATAAACAGTTTGGAATAATGAATCAACTTGAAACAATGCGTAAATTTAATACCTAAAAATTTTGAAAAACTAGCATGTATGGCAAATTAAGGATTACTGTAATGGAGGTCTTAGAATAACTTTTGGAAACATAATTTTGGATCATATATATATATATATGTATATATATATATTATATATATAATATATATATATATATATATATATATTTGTAACTACAACATTAATTCACACATAACTTGAACATCACTTTGTCGTTCAAGTTACTAAAGATTTGCAAATGGTAAAATGTACTTCAAATTTATTTCCACGTATTGAATAAATGTTAAATCATGAGTCAAAAAGAATACTGCTTTAAAAGAACAATAAATATAAAGCAATTGATTCAATATTAAATTCTGAAGATATAGTGATTTGATTGAAGCAAAAATCTATTTGATACCAGTTTTTAATTATAATGAATCCTTTAAATTCCTCAAAAGGCATTTCATAACATGTTTAGTGAAATCATTAAAAAGAGTATTCGTTTCCTTCCAAAAAAAATTTTAACTTTGCAAATAGTTAGTAATTTAATTACACCAACATTAGTAATTAAAAAGGAATTCTTTTCTAAATATAAATACGTTTACTTGTAAAGATTTTTTTTTAAAAAAAATTAAGATAAGCCGCAACCGATTAATTCAATTATATATGATTTTTTTTTCTAGCTCTAATGCATTTAGTGATACAATGAAAAAATTCACTAATTTTTTAAAAAAGAATGCTTAAAGGGAGAAAGGCAATTGAAAATTAGTCGATCGATTTTCTTTTATGCCAAGATAAGGTTAAGAATTATTACCTTAATCATTTTACGAAATTCAATTAACTTTGTTTCAATGCGCATCTGTATCGGTTTCTTTACTGGAATTTGTTTCAAATATTGAAAAAGGAAAAAAAGGAGATAGATTTAAGTAGTTAACTCAATTTTTCAAAGCAATACGAATATAAATAATTTAATTAATATTTAATCATCAAGGAATTTAGTTGATAAATGGCTTAATTGTTCATTGTTAGAAGAGTCTATAACTTTTACTTGATTTTTTTTCTATACTTAACTCTTTCCTTGTCGTCAATTATATGAAGCTTCATTTGTGACTATAATTTTTTAAAGTAGATTTAAGTAACACATTGGGAAGTATGTATTTTTCTACTCTCTCTCTCTGTCTTTCTAGCTGAGTTTTCAAATCGTTTTCATAATTTTATTAGCTGGAAATTGTTAATTTAATTTCAAAATTAAATAACTTAACTTGAGGAACCAAAATAATAAAAACATTTTCTTTGATTTTTACTTTTAATACTTTTACATATCGACTGTTAACATATTAATAATAATATTTGGTTGTATGTACACATTATTAATTCGTCTAAATTTGTATCCACCTACTCCTTTTCAAGAACATGCAAAGTTTCATAAAACAGGTTCGTTATGATTGCGTAAATTTGCCTCCAATTACCATTTTGCAAGAAAATGTACAGTTTCGTGAAAACTATAGGTACTTCAAAATCATACTTTGCTACTGCAACAGGTAATATCACAGGTACTGCAACAGGTACTCCAACAAAAACTATAAAATGAATGACATTGTAATTGTGCTTTCGAATGCAAATTTTATTCTTTATTGTAATGAAGAATAAATTTTTAAAAAGTGAGCTATTTTCAAAATTTTGAAAAATGGATCATAAAAGTAGCTAGATTTAACTATTAAAAATTAAAGAAATATCAAATTGATTTATTACATAATATTTTAGATTTCATCAAGCTCTTATTCGAGCAAAATTTACGTGGCAGTTTAAACTCACCATGAATGCATGCCTAGAAAATAATGAAAATCAACTAACACAAAAATGCTTCAATGAATAATATTTTATGCCTATTTCACCATGATACAATAATACAAGCAATAACAATACAGGGTGTTGTGAGTCACTACAGAAGTCTGTATTGAAATCGATGACGATTACGCTCCTGAAAATTCTCGGATTGGATTCGATGATGAGTTGAGATATACTTTATCACAAATAATGCAAAAACACTTGATATAAATAAAATCATTTTTTTATTAAACCCAGGAGTTCGATAGTAACATTAGTGGTCAAGTGGGCTGACTGAGTCACCCCAATCTTTTTTTTTTAATAATTATTTTTAATGTACACGAAAAAAAAATTCCTTATTCCAATGAATTATTTAATTTAGGGAACGCATACTAACCTTCTCTTAAGGTCTCTTCTTTTTTATATATAATTTGAGTAAAACTCTAATCAAACTGAACTAAAATATTTCATATGTGCGTATATCTAGCCCGTTGTCATGATGAATTTTGTGGGCCTCGATCTGACTACATCAGACAGGTAGCATAAGTAACAACAACAACAACATACGTGCGTAACTTCAATAAAGGACACAAATCACAGGTACTTTCACTAAGGTTACAAGATTGATATTTGTAGATTAAACAGTCATAGTTCGTTCCAGTTATTGTAGTTTTAATGCTTTAAGAGATTGGCACAAATAGCGTGTTAAACATTTTCTTGTTTGTGCTTTTTTTACACGGCGCAATGTGTCCTGTGGTCCACTTGTGGCTCCATATTCCTTTTGATTGAGTTCTTAAGATAGCATTTCAAAATGTTCCTTTCGACTTAAACGTTTCAGGATCATCGATTTTCTCAAACTTACTCTCGCTATTATGATTAATCTCCATTATTTCATCAGTTTCTTTCCTTGCTTGATCAATTTCTTTTTCCGGAGTTTCAATTTCATCCAATACAGATCGTCCGTTTCGTCTTTTTATTCTGTTCAGTTATATTTATAAATCATAATGAGTCGTACAAAAAGCAATCAAACAAATGTCTTTCATAGGAGGAAAAATGGCCTATTCATCCAAAATATTTTAGAACAAAAGAGTGGTTGCGTGGGGAACTCAGTCGACGTAAATACCTTAAGATTTGTAAAAAAAACGTTTGCCACTCCCAAAATAGAAGGAGATACGCAAAAAATTCATTTTAGTTCCCATGAATATTGTCATATAGGATGATACTACAAGGCTATTGATAACAAATAGCTTTCCCAGAACTCGTGAGCCGGGGGTGACTCTGTACCACATGAGATCGCTCCCGGGTTAAGTTACTTTAATTTATAGTTAAGAGATCTAATCACGAGATAGAGCATATTACAAAGAGTCAAACAAATTACTGCTGTGATAAAATAAGCAAGATCACATACCAGTTGTAACTCTCAGAAGAATTCATATTAGATTTAGATTTAGAGAAAATTTATGAGCACTATTCAACTACTCGAGGGCAATTGGACGAACCTCGTTATTTTGAACCACGGTGAAATAACGGGAACGCGACAGCTTATCTGCAACCCCCTATTCTCATAACTTCCACATCAACGGAAGGATGATTGAACACTGGACAGATTAAACGTGCATCACGACTCTACACGGTTGTTCTTCATCGGTCTGGACTCCAACTCATGATACGCCGGACATCAGTCCGCTACTTTGTCCACAAAGTTACCTCAGCTACGATGAAGTATTAATAAACCTTCAGGATCTTTCACCTAAGAGAAAACTGCTATCCATGTGTGGGATTAAGTTTCGACAAAAACCTCTCTATTATAATTCAAGTTGCATTTCTCCTTTTTTAACTACACTTCCATTCTTTTTTATATAACCACTATATTAACATATCCCTTGAACAAACAAAATTAACATATATTATTAACGTATTTATGTACAAAAATGTCAATTAAAATGTTATTATTTTAAAGAAATCAGGGGGTAAATTACAAATAGTTAATAAGGCAATACAACTGTGTAGAACACAGTCTATGGAAAATAGTAATTGTGGCCAAAAAAAAAGAAAAAATCATTCTCTCCCAAGCATTTGAGACAGTTCGTAAGTCAAACGCGGTGGTTACAGAACATTCAAATGACGTCTGCTCTCATTTCAGATGTGCTCGACGAGGTAATAATCAGAGGACATCGATGGACAAAGAAGCATCTGGATGCTTTTTAGTTGAAGCATACCGAATGTGTTCCGGTATGTGTAATCTAGCGGTAAAAGGCATTGGATACAACCCTGAAGAAAAAATAGTATTGAAGTGCAACATTCACTTATCGTCGGACTGTAATAAAGTGTCACCAACTCAGCACAGTATGGTTTTAAAAGGCACAGCGCTATCAAAAGTAGTGGTGCTCCACATCATAATACTTAGTCAACATGCGGTGGAATTGAATTTATAACAATTTTGTTGTTAAACATGTACGCGGTGGCTATCGTTCTAAAGAGAAGCCTGACACATGTAAAAATAGGACTCAGCGGCATTTCATTGTAAATGCAAGTCAAACCTGGTGCCATAAAGAGCGCACGCAACAATATTGTTGATCAATGGGAATTTTCTCAATGGATACTAAGAATGCTCGTTTCTGTAACCCCATTGTAGTATAAAGTTCCTGGAGACGCCCAGGAGGTCTGACACTTGATGAAGAAGGTAGTGAAAGAGAAATAGAAAATTTTTAACTCTTACCGTTGGATGTATCGGTCAATGACTCCCGGGCTGACATTTTCGTTACGATCTAACATTTATTTGACCGAACCACCTCTCTTCTGAATCAGCGCTTTTCCTTGTATCAATTCTCAAAATTAGAAAGAATTTCATGAGCAGCAATTAAATAACAGTCCGCTACGACAAGATGAATGAACAAATATGCTTTTCGGATTCCTATCATGTAACCCCTCGTGTATAATGAATCTGCCTTCATTAATTATGATCTGACAACTCAGCTTTGACAAGCATTTTCTGCAAGAAGAAACAATAATGCTAAGCAGCTCAAACTGATTTATTTTCGTAATATAATAACGTGACTCTTCCTTCGTCTGCTGTCCTTTTCTTTATAACGTTCTAACCGAATTTTATGCATATTTAGTATCATCTACATAACTCAGTAAGTTACAACCCTTCTATGATTGCCCTCCATATATATTTATATATATATATAAGGGATTTTCTTAACCTATAACACTCCTGCAACCTCCTTCGAAGTTTATTACCATAAACCCCGCGCATAGCGGATCTAAACTTAACAAAAAAGACGTGCTTACCAAACATGAAATCTGTAATCTAGTAGT
This sequence comes from Trichonephila clavata, assembly GCA_019973975.1. Classification (NCBI taxonomy): domain Eukaryota; kingdom Metazoa; phylum Arthropoda; class Arachnida; order Araneae; family Nephilidae; genus Trichonephila; species Trichonephila clavata. Next base: position 60,199 of record BMAO01017308.1, read on the forward strand.
TCAAAAACTATTTTATCTAATCTATAATGCCCAGAAAACCCTTTTAGATTTCTTTTCCTCAAACTCATTTTTAGAGGATCTCCACTCAGCAAAAGAAACATATGTCAAAAAATACAAGACTTTTGATTTAATAGTTCTGGAATTCTTTATCTCGTGATAAGTACACTATATATAGTTAATGGTCTCTCCAATATATATCTTCAAGATAATTCGTTACCAGCCTGACAAATTGGTAGGATGTGTAGGGGGTACATAGATGATTCGGAATCATATAGGAATGAAACCTTGCAAATGCCGTAGTTGCAAACAATGGTGCAAAGAAGCAGGGAAAAAAACAGAAACATCAATATTTTAAATGAAACAGAAAACTATTTATTGAGAGGCTGAACTGCAACAGGTTTGCGAAAGTGCATGAACTTCTATTACTAGGTTCATATAAAGGGTTTGGTGTACGAGACGGCTGTTATTTCACTTGAATAAAAGCACTCGAATATCTGAAGCTGCCTGTTCCTGGCGTGACATGCCAGGAATCTTTGAGAAGGAAGAAGAAATTGCTTGCAACATCACTTGCAGGCATACCAGACAACTTCAGGCTGTAATTTTGAACAACTGTTGCAGAGCAACCTATAAATGAAATATTTTCTGTCCAGTTAAAGTGTTGCTATTCCTGATCTTTTTTTCTGCTTTTCTGCGGTCTTTATGACCCTGCAGTCATATGTGATTACGGGTTGTTACATTTATATACAGGGTGTACAGCCTTAATGTGACCCAATAGCTAATTCCCGAACCATTCAGTTTAGACATGTACTTCCAATTTGAAAAATGTTTTTAAAAATTTAAAGAATGTTTTTACGTGCTTTTCGAACCAAAAAGCCTATTTAGAAAAAAATTACAAAAATTAAATTTTTTTACGGTCCCTAGGTCCTATTACTTATATTTAGGAAAAGATGCAGTTCACAAATACAAAGTAAACACAAAAAGTTTCATTTTATTACGATAAAAACTGACCGAGTTATGCCTACATAAAATTGAAACATTTGAATTGCTCAGAAAAGGGAGTCGTATATACATTGAGTTTAGTTCACTATCTACAGTAGTTCACTATCTACAGAAAGAGCAAAAGAAAAACATCATAGTAATATTGAAACATCGTTTTAAACATCATAGATTGACAATTTGTATTGCTGTAAGGCAAACAATAAAAGTTAAATTAAAGAAGTACAATTTGTACCGTAAGGATTTAAACAACTTATTTTAACAAATAGCAGCAAAAGAATACAGGATTTGCAGTTCAAATTATAGCATTATGTAGAATGATGCGCCAATCATGAATCAGGGGCTTTATTATATCATAATGACCAAATTAACAAAAGATGTTCAAAATGACTTTTTATATAAAAATATGTTGATAAAATAATATAAAAACACATCAAAAACTTTTTTTTTCACTTAAAACTGTCTGAAAATGACTAAAAACAAGTTCGAGCTCAATAATACTGTACAATAGCGAATCGATTATATCATTAAAGCCTTTCTGAGTAAAAACGGTAGAGAGAGAGAGAATATGTGTGACGTTTTTATTACATTAATATAGCTTTATTTTTTCTTAGGAAACCGTCGTCGCTTAGGAAGCTCACGCTTATATAGTATACCCCGTCTTTGGAGACCATCCTCATTTAGGATGCTGACTCAAAGTTTTATCGTTTCTTTGGAGACCGTCCTCATTTAGGATGCTGACTCCTAGCTTTACCCTATCTTTAAAGACCGTCCTTATTTAGGATACTCACTCATAGCTGTACCCTGTCTTTAAAGACCGTCCTCATTTAGGATGCTGACTCATAGCAATACCCTGTCTTTGGAGAGCACCCTAATTTTGGAGGCTGTCGGATATCATTACCCTGTCTTGGAAAGTGTCCTCGCTTGTAAAGCTCACGTTTATATTTATTCCGTATACCTTTACCCTGTCTTTCGACACCAACAATCATTACGGGTACTGACACATATCTTTACCCTGTCTTAGGAAATTGTCCTTGCTCAGGATGCTGACACATAACTTCATTTTGTCTACGTACACCGTCTTCATTTAAAAAGCTCACGCATTTATTGTGTCTAAAAAGCATTACTCCGCTTCCGTCCACCGTTTTCGTTTAAGAAGCTGACGTTTTATAGCAATAAAATCGCTTTAATTTGTCTTCGGATTTCGTTTGCGAAAGCATAACTGAATTATTTTTAGCGTGTCTTTCACGTAGTGGAACAAAAAACGCTATTAGAACGCAAATTTTGTCTTCATTCCATATTTTGTCGTACCGTTTTCTTCAGCCAATAAGCAACCAATGGACCTCGGGGTTTCGGCATTTGGTCGCATTTGTGCCCTAGATGAGCCGAATCATATTTAAAATTTCCCATAGTTTTCCCGAATTTTCCTATTGTAAAATACAACATGTGAAAAAACGAGCTAAAATTACTTGGCCATGCCAATGATTGATATCTTGTTTGTTCATTTATTAATAAAAATATGCTCATATTATGTTTCAGTAAATAAATTTTTCGGATTCACTGACAGTAACAACATTTGATAAAAAAAAACTTTAATGTCTCATAATTATCCATTTTTTTAAAAAAATTTTAAATCCCTTTAAATTATAGTTTACCCAATTATTAATTCCTTATTTGTAACAAATATATATCTCGCCAAAATAATATTCGTTAAGATATGTCTCACATAAATTTGCAACAGTAAATGTTTTCCCTTCAATTATAAAAGAATCTTTAAATATTTCTAAAAAAAAGTTATTACTCCCAGTAAAAACTTCTTCATTTTTGACTCTTCCGAATAATTTGATAGAATATAGAATATGACTGCATACAACTTTAACAGAGCTAGACTTTGCCATTTTATCAAAAAAAATGCAGGCATTATATATATATAATTATCTCTGTCAGAGAATGCGCAAGGAAAGGTGGCACTTGCAACCCGAATAATATTATTAACGATATATTTTATATATATTACATACTAATAAATAATATAATAAATAATACTTCACAACATACACTCATGGACAAAAAAATTAGCGCACCAAGAAATAATTGCGGGATCATAACGAAACTTGGCATGAAGGTACATTTCGGGGAGATATGTAAATGTTTAGAAATGCAGCGTGATTGCGCATTACGAATAGAAGGTAGAGGTCGTTTAACGTCGTTCTTCGCTGAGTATAAAACAGGTAACCAAAGCTTATTTGAGTGTGCTCAGGTAGACATGCCATTACGCCGTTTTCGAAAGACAATATGAGCAGCCGTCACAGTTTCAGAGGAGGAGAAATCATCAGCAGGATGGAAGCTAGGTGGTCAGCTAGGCTAGTAGCTCGTCAATTAGGCCGCTCTGATTGTGTTGGGAGGAGGTTTTGGTACCAGTGGATCCGAGACATGTCATTTACACAAAGACCAGGCTCACGACGCCCCCGACAGATCAGTCGTCTAGAAGACCACAACATGTTAAGAAATGCACGCTTACAGCCAACTGCTTCATCGGCCGCCATCCAGGCACAGGTCACACCTTAACTAGGGGTCCCTGCGTCTTCTCGAACCATACCAAGGCGCCTGGCTGAAGGACTTTTGGGATCGCGGCGCCCATTACGTGTGCTGCTCTTCGACGCCACCCATCAACGACTCCGTTGGAGTGGTGCCGCGCACGAAGAAACTGGACTGCAACGAAATGGAACCAGGTCATCTTTATCGACGAATCTAGATACAATCTCAGCAGTGATGACAATCGTGTTCGTGTGTGGAGACCCCGAGGTGAATCCCTCAATCCTGCCTTTGTTTTACAGTAACACACCACTCCCACAGCTGGGTGATGGAATGGGTGCCATTGCCTACAATACACGGTCATCCCTAGTATTGATCCATGGCACCATGACAGCCCCGCGGTATGTCCATGACATCTTGCAACCACATGTGTTGCCACTCATGCAACGGCTACCAGGAGCCTTTTTCAACAAGGCATTGCTCGGCCTCACACGAAAAGGACTGTCTCCGCACGGTTACTACCCTTCCTTGGCCTGCCCGATTCCCAGATTTGTCTCCAATCGAGGATATCTGGGATCATTTGGGAACTAGTTTCATGCTAGAAAAGCATAAAGGTGAATCAAACAGTTAAATGTTTAAAAGGTCAACATCATTTGTTGCTAAAATGCAATGGTTTCTTTATGGAAAGCATATAGCATTTTCTTTTGTAAGTAAAAATATTGTGTTAATTTTTTTTAATAATAAAACAAAACAAATAAATAAATAAAATATAAATAATAACAAAATAAACTGGTTTAACTTTGACTTT
>BMAO01017309.1:0-24468 GCA_019973975.1 Trichonephila clavata
ACTGCCGATTACTAATCAACATGCATATCTTCGGCTGAATAGAATCAAAATACTTGAAAATACTATTTCAATTGATTTAATTTTGCCAATATAAAGTCAAGAGAAAGGTGTGTGTATATGCCAAATGTGAGTTGTTCAGTTGCTTGTAAACGTCACGATTGCCAGATTTGCAAGATGCCTTAGCACACTATATATCCTTCTAAATTTTCCGTGTCCTATTCCATAAAATATCGAAATAGTATTTTATTTAGAATTAGTTGCAACAAACTTGAATATATAAAAGTGGCAAACAGAAATTAATTATTTAGCTTGTTCCCTGAATATTGATAAATCTTAAAATGTCCAAAAATGCTGATAAAGCATCGGATATTCCTCATGACTCTCTTTTCTGAAAGCCCTGCAAATGATTTTATTGGCATCTGTGTTATTGTAGATTCCAATATAAGTGTATTCGATTTGTAGTATAAGAACGAATACAAGATTGTGTGCGTGATGTTGGATTCTTAATTCTAAATTTTCCTTTCTAAAACTTGCAAAATTGCTTTGAGAATAGACAAAATTATTCTAAAAATAAGTGGAAAACTTGAAGTGTAGGTACTACACAGCAAACCGAAAATAATTGTTCAAAGAACGCGTGGTATAAAATGAAAAACGTAGAAAGGAATAAAAATGACCTATACAGTAAAAACAATGTTAAGGAAAATTTACTATAATTGCTCAAAAGGAATGAATTTAAAGAACAAGGAAAAAAACGAATAAGAAAGTTTTCATGAAAATCTAGAATCCTCCAAACAGCAGCAGAGATACTTCCACTTAAGTAATTTAGACATTCAGGAGATGTATCATCTCTATTCTTTTCAGCTGCCAAAACAAATAGAAACCTAATTACAACAGACGAGATTATCGTGGTTGATCAAGTTACAGGACAACTTCACGGAGTTCTGTCCTTCCCCTCTGTTTCAAGAAAAGGCATTCTGATATGCCTGGCTTTTCACGCAAATAGATAGATCCCATTGTGCTGGAACCACATATATATCCGGAGTTTAGTTAAAAACTTTTCAAGCATTTTCTTTTTGTCAAATAAATTTTAAAAAACAAAAGTACAATAGCAAAATCTCAATGAATAAAATAGAAACCCAATAATGTTAAAAATATGTGATGGGAATTTATGCCTACCATCTCCAAAACATTAAATATTTTAACTTTTCACTACTATCATCAGAAATATGGACTACATAAGTGTCCTAGAACGAAAGCAGCGTATTATAGCTCCGAAACTTTGTCGTTGTTGCAGCTGGAGATTTTGGTTGTACAGCACGAAGTGCTCCCAAGAAGATTATTTAATTAAATTACTCATGTGGAAAAATTTAATTTCTTACTAGATACATAAAATGTATTCAGTTTGCACATACAGATCGATTGTTGTCCATTACTATCAAAATACGCATCTTTTCTGAAGAATCGAATCGAAAACGATTTCGTCATTTGAAAATACTACTTGAATTGATTTAGTTTTGACACTCTAAAGTCAGAAGGTAGATGTGTGTTTCAGCCAAAGTTGAATTGTTTAGTTGCTTGTAAACGTCATGATTGTTAGATATGCATTATCTCGAGGCTGTTTTTGTATTTCAAAGTCCTTTCGGGTAAGTGAGTGGATATTTACGTCGCACTGTTCAGTACACAGGGCTTTTGGTGAGGGACCTCGTAATTTTGGACCTAGCTCAATTGTGTAGGATGACACTTGAGCTGGCTAGAAGAAAGATTCAGAAGATATTTATTGTTTTTGAAGAGTTTTTTTTTATTTAGGTGGAAAACAAATCTTTTCTGATGGATTGTTTTCGAATATATTTTAGGATACTACATTTTCTGAACACTTTATATCAGTGAACAAATTTTATAAATGTTCCATTCAACATAAAATTTTTAAAAATTTTAGCATCAAAATGTAAATTTTATTTCAAAATGTACATAAAAATAAAAAATAGTTTTTTATTATTTCATTATTTTTAACCAATTTTAATGAAAAGAGGACGGACTCAAGATACTTTTCAAAATATGAAGTTTTTGTATACAAGTACATTCAAAATACACCCTGTTTAGCTAAATTACGTAATTCTTTTTTTACAGAATAAGTAAATCTTACGCAATATTTTAACCAAAATACTCATGTACGAGGTAATACGCGTAAATCTGTTTATGATATAGATTACATACACACACACACATATATATATATATATATATATATAAGACCAGTTTTCTAGGGAAATTAACGATTAAAGATTTACGAAAATATATTCTTTAGATCAGTAAACATTGCAAGGAACAGTCCATACTTCCCAAAGCAGGACGCTCTAGTATGAAAAAAATAAATGTATGATTTCTTTTTGTATCGCACTCAGTACCAAAAAAATTAGCACAGAGATCTCTTGAACAAAGCAAGGTTTAAAGCAGCACCAGCAACAGCCTGCGCTCTAAATTATTTACTTAAAACATAATCTTACCTAAAAAAAGTGGAGAATATCTAGTTTTTATGTATAGTTTTTTTATTGAATTGCTTAAATGTATTTCTCTCTCAAATTACCAATATTTATATTTTTTTCTTTGCCGGAAAGTTAACAAATTTAGAAACTAGAATTGACACAAAAAGAATAAAGCGACTCCAAACAAATTACATAGTCACCAGTCTCATTGGAAGTGTAATGATTAAAAAGTATATTACAGCATTTATTAACACTTCAGTATGCATAGACATTCTGGACTAACAAAAACCTGAATTATTCAATTTCGATTCACTTAAGAACATTCGAAGGACTGACTACAGATTTTCTTTTGATCCTCGAATGTTTACATATATTTTCGATTATCAGAAAATCGGGATATAAAACCCGACGTACTTTCTCTTCTTTTTACGCTGAAAAACGCTGCAGATCTTGTTCTTATTCCTATTAAATGTGCAAAACAGTATTTACACGTTATGTACCTCGAATAAAATTAAGCAATTCACGTTAGAGATAATATTGAAGGCAACAAAAAAGCATTATATTTATTGCTCTACCTCACTTTTATAATAAAGTCTTACATTTCCTTCATTATAACCTTATAAATTTGGGAATGCGCTGTTGAAAATATACATGTATACGTAAGGAATAACCTAAAAAGGTTAATTTGTTTCACATTTTTTATGATATTAACTGGAGTTTTCCATGTGGATGGTAGCGGTAAAATCCTAAAGTTATTTTTCGTTATTTCTGTAGTATACTTGTTTTTCCGCTTATAAACATCACACTGAGAAGAAGGATAGGAATACTTTTAACCAGCCTTAAAATTTGAATTTTGTTTAAATATAGAGAAGATGTTAGACCTTGCAACTCAAACTCCGTTCTTTCCCAAAGGGAAAATTTGTGACACACAAATTTATCGTGCGTTAACATAACTCGTATTACAGATTCATCGTAAAACTTTGGTAACAACAATGTCCTCGTAACACAGATTTCCTCTGAAACTACGAACTGGCTAATAGAAAATTCCAAACGATACCGGGACCACTCGGCTTCTATGAGAGTTTTGCGGTCCGACAGCAAATTAGTGTTCCTCGGCACACAATATAGCCTTCTAAATTTTCCGTGTCCTATTCCAGAGACCATAGAAATAGTAGTTTATTGAGATTTAGTTGTAAACAAACTTTAATATATATAGGTGGCAATCAGAAATAATTACTTACCTTGTTCATTGAATATTGAAAATTTTAATTTACGTACGAAAATGCTGATGAAGCATTGTAAATTCCTCATGACCCTCTTTTCTGAAAGCCTGCAAATGCTTTTATTGGTATTTGTGTCATTGTGGATTCTAATATAAGTATATTTCATTTGTATTATGAGAACAATTACAAGCTTTATTTTGGATTCCTAATTCTAAATTGTGTTTCTTTAAAACTTGCAAAACTATTGTTTTGAAAATAGACAAAATTATTCAAGAAAGAGGTGGAACACTTGAAGTGCAAGTAATATGCAGCAAAATGACACTAATTTTTCAAAGAATGCATGGTAAAAAATGAAACACGTTGGAACGGAATAAAAATGATGATACAAGGACAAAATACCAAAATGACGTATACAATAAATACAATATTATGCAACATTTACTATAATAGCTCAAAAGGGATGAATTTAAAGAACAAAGGAAAAAATGAATAAGAAAGTTTTCATGAGTATCTAGAATCTTCCAACATAGCGCAGAAATTCTTCCAATTAAGTACTTTCTACATTGAGGAAAGTATTATGCACTATTCTTTTCAGCTGCGCAACAAAAAGAATTCTAATTACAACAGACGAGGTTATCGTAGTTGATCAAGTTACAGGACAACTTCACGGAGTTCTGTCAATTCCCCCTCTGTTTCAAGAAGAGGCATTCTGATATGCCTGGCTTTTCAGGCAAATAGATAGATCCCATTGTGCTGGAACCACATATATATCCGGAGTTTAGTTAAAAAATTTTCAAGCTTTCTCTTTCTGTTAAATAAAATTAAAAAAACAAAAGCATAATAGCAAAATCTCAATGAATAAAATAGAAACCCAATAATGTTGAAAAATAAGCGATAGGAATTTATGCCTACCATCTCCAAAAACATTAAATATTTTTTTAACTTTTCACTACTATCATCAGAAATATGGACTACATAAATGTCCTAGAACGAAAGCAGCGTATTATAGCTCCGAAACTTTCTCGTTGTTGCCGCTGGAGATCTTGGTTGTACAGCATGAAGTGCTCCCAAGAAGATTATTTAATTAAATTACTCATGTGGAAACATTTAATTTCTTACTAGAGACATAAAAAGTATTCAGTTTGCACATACAGATCGATTGTTGTCAATTACTGTCCAAAATACGCATCTTCTTCTGAAGAATCGAATCGAAAACGATTTCGTCATTTGAAAATACTACTTCAATTGATTTAGTTTTGACACACTAAATCAGAAGATAGATGTGTGTTTCAGCCAAAGTTGAATTGTTTAGTTGCTTGTAAACGTCATGATTGTTAGATATGCATTATCTCGAGGCTGTTTTTGGTGTTTCAATGTTCTTTCGGGAGAGTCAGTGGAAATTTACGTCGCATTGTTCAGCTACACGAGATCTTTTGGTCAGGGACCTCGTAATTTTGACCTAGCTCAATTGTGTAGGATGACACTTGAGCTGGCTAGAAGAAAGATTCAGAAGATATTTATTGTTTTTGAAGAGTTTTTTTTTATTTAGGTGGAAAACAAATTTTTTTCTGATGGATTGTTTTCGAACATATTTTAGGATACTACATTTTCTGAACACTTTATATCAGTGAACAAATTTTATCAAATGTTCCATTCAACATAAAATTTTTACAAATTTTAGCATCAAAATCTAAATTTTATTTCAAAATATACATAAAAAAAAATAGTTTCTTTTTTATTATTTCATTATTTTTAACCAATTTTAATGAAAAGAGGACGGACTCAAGATACTTTTAAAATATGAAGTTTTTGTATAGAAGTACATTCAGAATACACCCTGTTTGGCTAAATTACATAATTTTTTTTTACAGAATAAGTAAAGGAAAATATCTTACGCAATATTTTAACCAAAATACTCATGCACGAGGTAATACGCGTAAATCTGTTTATGATATGGATTACATATATATATATATAAAGACCAGTTTTCTAGGGAAATTAACAATTAAAGAGTTACGAAAATATATTCTGCAGAGCAGTAAACATTGCAAGGAACAGTTCATACTTCCCGAAGCAGGACGCTCTAGTATGAAAAAATATATATATGGTTTCTTTTTGTATCACACTCAGTAGAAAAAAAATTAGCACAGAGATCTCTTGAACAAAGGAAGGATTAAAGCAGCACCAGCAACAGCCTGCGCTCTAAATTATTTACTTAAAACATAATCTTACCTAAAAAAAGTGGAGAATAACTAGTTTTTATGTATAGTTTTTTTTATTGAATTGCTTAAATGTATTTCTCTCTAAAATTAACAATATTTATATTTTTTTCTTTACCGGAAAGTTAACAAATTTAGAAACTAGAACTGACACAAAAAGAATAAAGCTACTCCAAACAAATTACATAGTCACCAGTCTCATTGGAAGTGTAATGATTAAAACGTATATTACAGCATTTATTAACACTTCAGTATGCATAGACATTCTGGACTAACAAAAACCTGAATTATTCAATTTCGATTCACTTAAGAACATTCGAAGGACCGACTACAGGTTTTCTTTTGATCCTCGAATTTTTATGTATATTTTCGCTTATCAGAAAATCGGGATATAAAACCCTACGTATTTTCTCTTCTTTTTACGCTGAAAAACGCTGCAGATCTTGTTCTTATTCCTATTAAATGTGCAATACAGTATTTGCACGTTATGTACCTCAAATAAAATTAAGCAATTCGCGTTAGAGATAAAATTGAAGTCAACAAAAAAGTATTATAACTATTGCTATGCCTCACTTTTATAATAAATTCTTACATTTACTTTATTATAACCTTATAAATTTGGGAATGCGCTGTTGAAAATATACATGTATACGTACGGAATAACCTAAAAAGGTTAATTTGTTTCACATTTTTTATGATATTAACTGGAGTTTTCCATGCGGATGGTAGCGGTAAAATCCTAAAGTTATTTTTCGTTATTTTTGTAGTATACTTGTTTTTCCGCTTATAAACATCACACTCAGAAGGATAGGAATACTTTTAACCAGCCTTAGAATTTGAATTTTGTTTAATTATAGAGAAGATGCCAGACCTCGCAACTCAAACTCCATTCTTTCTCAAAGAGAAAATTTGTGCCCACACAAATTTATCGTGCGTTAACATAACTCGTATTACAGATTCATCGTAAAACTTTGGTAACAACACTGTCCTCGTAACACAGAGTTCCTCCATTCTTAGCGCGACGTGAAACTACGAACTGGCTAATAGAAAATTCCAAACGATACCGTGACCACTCGGCTTCTATGAGATTTTGCGTCCGACAGCAAATTAGTGTTCCTCGGCACACAATATAGCCTTCTAAATTTTCCGTGTCCTATTCCAGAGACCATAGAAATAGTAGTTCATTGAGATTTAGTTGTAAACAAACTTTAATATATATAGGTGGCAAACAGAAATTAATTACTTACCTTGTTCATTGAATATTGAAAATTTTAATTTATGTACGAAAATGCTGATAAAGCATTGTAAATTCCTCATGACCCTCTTTTCTGAAATCCTGCAAATGCTTTTATTGGTATTTGTGTCATTGTGTATTCTAATATAAGCATATTTCATTTGTATTATGAGAACAATTACAAGCTTTATTTTGGATTCCTAATTCTAAATTGTGTTTCTTTAAAACTTGCAAACTATTGTTTTGAAAATAGACAAAATTATTCAAGAAAGAGGTGGAACATTGAAGTGCAAGTAATATGCAGCAAAATGACACTAATTTTTCAAAGAATGCATGGTAAAATATGAAACACGTTGGAACGGAATAAAAATGATGATACAAGGACAAAATACCAAAATGACGTATACAATAAATACAATATTATGCAACATTTACTATAATAGCTCAAAAGGGATGAATTTAAAGAACAAAGGAAAAAATGAATAAGAAAGTTTTCATGAGTATCTAGAATCTTCCAACAGAGCAGCAGAAATTCTTCCAATTAAGTCCTTTCTACATTGAGGAGAAATATTATGCACTATTCTTTTCAGCTGCCGCAACAAAAAGAAACCTAATTACAACAGACGAGGTTATCGTGGTTGATCAAGTTACAGGACAACTTCACGGAGTTCTGTCAATTCCCCCTCTGTTTCAAGAAGAGGCATTCTGATATGCCTGGCATTTCAGGCAAATAGATAGATCCCATTGTGCTGGAACCACATATATATCCGGAGTTTAGTTAAAAAATTTTCAAGCTTTCTCTTTCTGTTAAATAAAATTAAAAAAACAAAAGCATAATAGCAAAATCTCAATGAATAAAATAGAAACCCAATAATGTTGAAAAATAAGTGATAGGAATTTATGCCTACCATCTCCAAAAACATTAAATATTTTTTTACTTTTCACTACTATCATCAGAAATATGGACTACATAAATGTCCTAGAACGAAAGCAGCGTATTATAACTCCGAAACTTTCTCGTTGTTGCCGCTGGAGATCTTGGTTGTACAGCATGAAGTGCTCCCAAGAAGATTATTTAATTAAATTACTCATGTGGAAACATTTAATTTCTTACTAGAGACATAAAAAGTATTCAGTTTGCACATACAGATCGATTGTTGTCAATTACTGTCCAAAATACGCATCTTCTTCTGAAGAATCGAATCGAAAACGATTTCGTCATTTGAAAATGCTACTTCAATTGATTTAGTTTTGACACACTAAAGTCAGAAGATAGATGTGTGTTTCAGCCAAAGTTGAATTGTTTAGTTGCTTGTAAACGTCATGATTGTTAGATATGCATTATCTCGAGGCTGTTTTTGGTGTTTCAAAGTCCTTTCGGGAGAGTCAGTGGATATTTACGTCGCATTCTTCAGCTACACGAGAGCTTTTGGTGAGGGACCTCGTAATTTTGGACCTAGCTCAATTGTGTAGGATGACACTTGAGCTGGCTAGAAGAAAGATTCAGAAGATATTTATTGTTTTTGAAGAGTTTTTTTTTATTTAGGTGGAAAACAAATCTTTTTTCTGATGGATTGTTTTCGAATATATTTTAGGATACTACATTTTCTGAACACTTTATATCAGTGAACAAATTTTATCAAATGTTCCATTCAACATAAAATTTTTAAAAATTTTAGCATCAAAATGTAAATTTTATTTCAAAATGTACATAAAAATAAAAAATAGTTTCTTTTTGATTATTTCATTATTTTTAACCAATTTTAATGAAAAGAGGACGGACTCAAGATACTTTTCAAAAATATAAAGTTTTTGTATAGAAGTACATTCAGAATACAACCTGTTTGGTTAAATTACATAATTCTTTTTTTACAGAAAAAGTAAATCTTACGCAATATTTTAACCAAAATACTCATGTACGAGGTAATACGCGTAAATCTGTTTATGATATGGATTACATACATACACACACACACATATATATATATATATATATATATATATATAAGACCAGTTTTCTAGGGAAATTAACGAGTAAAGAGTTAAGAAAATATATTCTTTAGATCAGTAAACATTGCAAGGAACAGACCATACTTCCCGAAGCAGGACGCTCTAGCATGAAAAAAATATACGTATGATTTCTTTTTGTATCGCACTCAGTACCAAAAAAATTAGCACAGAGATCTCTTGAACAAAGCAAGGTGTATAACAGCGAGAGCGACAGCCTACGCTCCAAATTATTTATTTATAACATAATCTTACCTAAAAAAAGTGGAGAATAACTAGTTTTTATGTATAATTTTTTTATTGAATTGCTTAAATATATTTCTCACCCAAATTATCAATATTTATATTTTTTTCTTTGCCGGAGGGTTAACAAATTTAGAAACAAGAATTGACAAAAAAAAAGAATAAAGCTACTCCAAAGAAATTACATAGTCACCGGTCTCATTGGAAGTGTAATGCTTAAAAAGAATATTACAGCATTTATTAACACTTCAGTATGCATAGACATTCTGGACTAACAAAAGCCTGAATTATTCAATTTCGATTCACTTAAGAACATTCGAAGGACCGACTACAGGTTTTCTTTTGATCCTCGAATTTTTATGTATATTTTCGCTTATCAGAAAATCGGGATATAAAACCCGACGTACTTTCTCTTCTTTTTACGCTGAAATACGCTGCAGATCTTGTTCTTATTCTTATTAAATGTGCAGAAAAGTATTTACACGTTATGTACCTCGAATAAAATTAAGCAATTCACGTTAGAGATAATATTGAAGGCAACAAAAAAGCATTATATTTATTGCTCTACCTCACTTTTATAATAAAGTCTTACATTTCCTTCATTATAATCTTATAAATTTGGGAATGCGCTGTTGAAAATATACATGTATACGTAAGGAATAACCTAAAAAGGTTAATTTGTTTCACATTTTTTATGATATTAACTGGAGTTTTCCATGTGGATGGTAGCGGTAAAATCCTAAAGTTATTTTTCGTTATTTCTGTAGTATACTTGTTTTTCCGCTTATAAACATCACACTGAGAAGAAGGATAGGAATACTTTTAACCAGCCTTAAAATTTGAATTTTGTTTAAATATAGAGAAGATGTTAGACCTTGCAACTCAAACTCCGTTCTTTCCCAAAGGGAAAATTTGTGATCACACAAATTTATCGTGCGTTAACATAACTCGTATTACAGATTCATCGTAAAACTTTGGTAACAACACTGTCCTCGTAACACAGAGTTCCTCCATTCTTAGCGCGACGTGAAACTACGAACTGGCTAATAGAAAATTCCAAACGATACCGTGACCACTCGGCTTCTATGAGAATTTTGCAGTCCGACAGTAAATTAGTGTTCCTCGGCACACAATATAGCCTTCTAAATTTTCCGTGTCCTATTCCAGAGACCATAGAAATAGTAGTTCATTGAGATTTAGTTGTAAACAAACTTTAATATATATAGGTGGCAAACAGAAATTAATTACTTACCTTGTTCATTGAATATTGAAAAATTTTAATTTATGTACGAAAATGCTGATGAAGCATTGTAAATTCCTCATGACCCTCTTTTCTGAAAGCCTGCAAATGCTTTTAATGGTATTTGTGTCATTGTGGATTCTAATATAAGTATATTTCATTTGTATTATGAGAACAATTACAAGCTTTATTTTGGATTTCTAATTCTAAATTGTGTTTCTTTAAAACTTGCAAACTATTGTTTTGAAAATAGACAAAATTATTCCAGAAAGAGGTGGAACACTTGAAGTGCAAGTAATATGCAGCAAAATGACACTAATTTTTCAAAGAATGCATGGTAAAATATGAAACACATTGGAACGGAATAAAAATGATGATACAAGGACAAAATACCAAAATGACGTATACAATAAATACAAAATTATGCAACATTTACTATAATAGCTCAAAAGGGATGAATTTAAAGAACAAAGGAAAAAATTAATAAGAAAGTTTTCATGAGTATCTAGAATCTTCCAACAGAGCAGCAGAAATTCTTCCAATTAAGTCCTTTCTATATTGAGGAGAAGTATTATGCACTATTCTTTTCAGCTGCCGCAACAAAAAGAATTCTAATTACAACAGACGAGGTTATCGTGGTTGATCAAGTTACAGGACAACTTCACGGAGTTCTGTCAATTCCCCCTCTGTTTCAAGAAGAGGCATTATGATATGCCTGGCTTTTCACGCAAATAGATAGATCCCATTGTGCTGGAACCACATATATATTCGGAGTTTAGTTAAAAACTGTTCAAGCATTTTCTTTTTGTCAAATAAATTTTAAAAAAAACAAAAGTACAATAGCAAAATCTCAATGAATAAAATAGAAACCCAATAATGTTAAAAAATATGTGATGGGAATTTATGCCTACCATCTCCAAAAACATTAAATATTTTTAACTTTTCACTACTATCATCAGAAATATGGACTACATAAGTGTCCTAGAACGAAAACAGCGTATTATAGCTCCGAAACTTTGTCGTTGTTGCCGCTGGAGATTTTGGTTGTACAGCACGAAGTGCTCCCAAGAAGATTATTTAATTAAATTACTCATGTGGAAAAATTTAATTTCTTACTAGATACATAAAATGTATTCAGTTTGCACATACAGATCGATTGTTGTCCATTACTATCAAAATACGCATCTTCTTCTGAAGAATCGAATCAAAAACGATTTCGTCATTTGAAAATACTACTTGAATTGATTTAGTTTTGACACTCTAAAGTCAGAAGGTAGATGTGTGTTTCAGCCAAAGTTGAATTGTTTAGGTGCTTGTAAACGTCATGATTGTTAGATATGCATTATCTCGAGGCTGTTTTTTGTATTTCAAAGTCCTTTCGGGTAAGTGAGTGGATATTTACGTCGCACTGTTCAGCAACACAAGGGCTTTTGGTGAGGGACCTCGTAATTTTGGACCTAGCTCAGTTGTGTAGGATGACACTTGAGCTGGCTAGAAGAAAGATTCAGAAGATATTTATTGTTTTTGAAGAGTTTTTTTTTATTTAGGTTTAAAACAAATATTTTTTCTGATGGATTGTTTTCGAATATATTTTAGGATACTACATTTTCTGAACACTTTATATCAGTGAACAAATTTTATCAAATGTTCCATTCAACATAAAATTTTTAAAAATTTTAGCATCAAAATGTAAATTTTATTTCAAAATGTACATAAAAATAAAAAATAGTTTCTTTTTGATTATTTCATTATTTTTAACCAATTTTAATGAAAAGAGGACGGACTCAAGATACTTTTCAAAAATATAAAGTTTTTGTATAGAAGTACATTCAGAATACAACCTGTTTGGTTAAATTACATAATTCTTTTTTTACAGAAAAAGTAAATCTTACGCAATATTTTAACCAAAATACTCATGTACGAGGTAATACGCGTAAATCTGTTTATGATATGGATTACATACATACACACACACACATATATATATATATATATATATATAAGACCAGTTTTCTAGGGAAATTAACGAGTAAAGAGTTAAGAAAATATATTCTTTAGATCAGTAAACATTGCAAGGAACAGACCATACTTCCCGAAGCAGGACGCTCTAGCATGAAAAAAATATACGTATGATTTCTTTTTGTATCGCACTCAGTACCAAAAAAATTAGCACAGAGATCTCTTGAACAAAGCAAGGTGTATAACAGCGAGAGCGACAGCCTACGCTCCAAATTATTTATTTATAACATAATCTTACCTAAAAAAAGTGGAGAATAACTAGTTTTTATGTATAATTTTTTTATTGAATTGCTTAAATATATTTCTCACCCAAATTATCAATATTTATATTTTTTTCTTTGCCGGAGGGTTAACAAATTTAGAAACAAGAATTGACAAAAAAAAAGAATAAAGCTACTCCAAAGAAATTACATAGTCACCGGTCTCATTGGAAGTGTAATGCTTAAAAAGAATATTACAGCATTTATTAACACTTCAGTATGCATAGACATTCTGGACTAACAAAAGCCTGAATTATTCAATTTCGATTCACTTAAGAACATTCGAAGGACCGACTACAGGTTTTCTTTTGATCCTCGAATTTTTATGTATATTTTCGCTTATCAGAAAATCGGGATATAAAACCCGACGTACTTTCTCTTCTTTTTACGCTGAAATACGCTGCAGATCTTGTTCTTATTCTTATTAAATGTGCAGAAAAGTATTTACATGTTATGTACCTCGAATAAAAATAAGCAATTCACGTTAGAGATAATATTGAAGGCAACAAAAAAGCATTATATTTATTGCTCTACCTCACTTTTATAATAAAGTCTTACATTTCCTTCATTATAACCTTATAAATTTGGGAATGCGCTGTTGAAAATATACATGTATACGTAAGGAATAACCTAAAAAGGTTAATTTGTTTCACATTTTTTATGATATTAACTGGAGTTTTCCATGTGGATGGTAGCGGTAAAATCCTAAAGTTATTTTTCGTTATTTCTGTAGTATACTTGTTTTTCCGCTTATAAACATCACACTGAGAAGAAGGATAGGAATACTTTTAACCAGCCTTAAAATTTGAATTTTGTTTAAATATAGAGAAGATGTTAGACCTTGCAACTCAAACTCCATTCTTTCCCAAAGGGAAAATTTTTGACCACACAAATTTATCGTGCGTTAACATAACTCGTATTACAGATTCATCGTAAAACTTTGGTAACAACTCTGTCCTCGTAACACAGAGTTCCTCCATTCTTAGCGCGGCGTGAAACTACGAACTGGCTAATAGAAAATTCCAAACGATACCGTGACCACTCGGCTTCTATGAGAATTTTGCGGTCCGACAGCAAATTAGTGCTCCTCGGCACACAATATTGCCTTCTAAATTTTCCGTGTCCTATTCCAGAGACCATAGAAATAGTAGTTCATTGAGATTTAGTTGTAAACAAACTTTAATATATATAGGTGGCAAACAGAAATTAATTACTTACCTTGTTCATTGAATATTGAAAAATTTTAATTTATGTACGAAAATGCTGATGAAGCATTGTAAATTCCTCATGACCCTCTTTTCTGAAAGCCTGCAAATGCTTTTAATGGTATTTGTGTCATTGTGGATTCTAATATAAGTATATTTCATTTGTATTATGAGAACAATTACAAGCTTTATTTTGGATTTCTAATTCTAAATTGTGTTTCTTTAAAACTTGCAAACTATTGTTTTGAAAATAGACAAAATTATTCAAGAAAGAGGTGGAACAGTTGAAGTGCAAGTAATATGCAGCAAAATGACAATAATTTTTCAAAGAATGCATGGTAAAATATGAAACACGTTGGAACGGAATAAAAATGATGATACAAGGACAAAATACCAAAATGACGTATACAATAAAAACAATATTAAGCAACATTTACTATGATAGCTCAAAAGGGATGAATTTAAAGAACAAAGGAAAAAATGAATAAGAAAGTTTTCATGAGTATCTAGAATCTTCCAACAGAGCAGCAGAAATTCTTCCAATTAAGTCCTTTCTACATTGAGGAGAAGTATTATGCACTATTCTTTTCAGCTGCCGCCACAAAAAGAATTCTAATTACAACAGACGAGGTTATCGTGGTTGATCAAGTTACAGGACAACTTCACGGAGTTCTGTCAATTCCCCCTCTGTTTCAAGAAGAGGCATTATGATATGCCTGGCTTTTCACGCAAATAGATAGATCCCATTGTGCTGGAACCACATATATATCCGGAGTTTAGTTAAAAACTTTTCAAGCATTTTCTTTTTGTCAAATAAATTTTAAACAAAACAAAAGTACAATAGCAAAATCTCAATGAATAAAAAAGAAAACCAATAATGTTGAAAAATATGTGATGGGAATTTATGCCTACCATCTCCAAAAACATTAAATATTTTTAACTTTTCACTACTATCATCAGAAATATGGACTATATAAGTGTCCTAGAACGAAAGCAGCGTATTATAGCTCCGAAACTTTGTCGTTGTTGCCGCTGGAGATTTTGGTTCTACAGCATGAAGTGCTCCCAAGAAGATTATTTAATTAAATTACTCATGTGGAAAAATTTAATTTCTTACTAGATACATAAAATGTATTCAGTTTGCACATACAGATCGATTGTTGTCAATTACTGTCCAAAATACGCATCTTCTTCTGGAGAATCGAATCAAAAACGATTTCGTCATTTGAAAATACTACTTCAATTGATTTAGTTTTGACACACTAAAGTCAGAAGATAGATGTGTGTTTCAGCCAAAGTTGAATTGTTTAGTTGCTTGTAAACGTCATGATTGTTAGATATGCATTATCTCGAGGCTGTTTTTGGTGTTTCAAAGTCCTTTCGGGTAAGTGAGAGGATATTTACGTCACACTGTTCAGCTACACGAGGGCTTTTGGTGAGGGACCTCGTAATTTTGGACCTAGCTCAATTGTGTAGGATGACACTTGAGCTGGCTAGAAGAAAGATTCAGAAGATATTTATTGTTTTTGAAGAGTTTTTTTTTATTTAGGTGGAAAACAAATCTTTTTTCTGATGGATTGTTTTCGAATATATTTTAGGATACTACATTTTCTGAACACTTTATATCAGTGAACAAATTTTATCAAATGTTCCATTCAACATAAAATTTTTAAAAATTTTAGCATCAAAATGTAAATTTTATTTCAAAATGTACATAAAAATAAAAAATAGTTTCTTTTTTATTATTTCATTATTTTTAACCAATTTTAATGAAAAGAGGACGGACTCAAGATACTTTTCAAAATATGAAGTTTTTGTATAGAAGTACATTCAGAATACACCCTGTTTGGCTAAATTACATAATTCTTTTTTTACAGAATAAGTAAATCTTACGCAATATTTTAACCAAAATACTCATGTACGAGGTAATACGCGTAAATCTGTTTATGATATGGATTACATACACACACACACACACATATATATATATAAGACCAGTTTTCTAGGGAAATTAACGAGTAAAGAGTTAAGAAAATATATTCTTTAGA
Source organism: Trichonephila clavata (assembly GCA_019973975.1). Taxonomy (NCBI): domain Eukaryota; kingdom Metazoa; phylum Arthropoda; class Arachnida; order Araneae; family Nephilidae; genus Trichonephila; species Trichonephila clavata. The sequence continues at coordinate 16,182 of BMAO01017309.1, forward strand.
TCAGTAAACATTGCAAGGAACAGACCATACTTCCCGAAGCAGGACGCTCTAGCATGAAAAAAATATACGTATGATTTCTTTTTGTATCGCACTCAGTACCAAAAAAATTAGCACAGAGATCTCTTGAACAAAGCAAGGTGTATAACAGCGAGAGCGACAGCCTGCGCTCCAAATTATTTACTTAAAACATAATCTTACCTAAAAAAAGTGGAGAATAACTAGTTTTTATGTATAATTTTTTTATTGAATTGCTTAAATATATTTCTCACCCAAATTATCAATATTTATATTTTTTTCTTTGCCGGAGGGTTAACAAATTTAGAAACAAGAATTGACAAAAAAAAGAATAAAGCTACTCCAAAGAAATTACATAGTCACCGGTCTCATTGGAAGTGTAATGCTTAAAAAGAATATTACAGCATTTATTAACACTTCAGTATGCATAGACATTCTGGACTAACAAAAGCCTGAATTATTCAATTTCGATTCACTTAAGAACATTCGAAGGACCGACTACAGGTTTTCTTTTGATCCTCGAATTTTTATGTATATTTTCGCTTATCAGAAAATCGGGATATAAAACCCGACGTACTTTCTCTTCTTTTTACGCTGAAAAACGCTGCAGATCTTGTTCTTATTCCTATTAAATGTGCAAAACAGTATTTGCACGTTATGTACCTCGAATAAAATTAAGCAATTCACGTTAGAGATAATATTGAAGGCAACAAAAAAGCATTATATTTATTGCTCTACCTCACTTTTATAATAAAGTCTTACATTTCCTTCATTATAACCTTATAAATTTGGGAATGCGCTGTTGAAAATATACATGTATACGTAAGGAATAACCTAAAAAGGTTAATTTGTTTCACATTTTTTATGATATTAACTGGAGTTTTCCATGTGGATGGTAGCGGTAAAATCCTAAAGTTATTTTTCGTTATTTCTGTAGTATACTTGTTTTTCCGCTTATAAACATCACACTCAGAAGAAGGATAGGAATACTTTTAACCAGCCTTAAAATTTGAATTTTGTTTAAATATAGAGAAGATGTTAGACCTTGCAACTCAAACTCCATTCTTTCCCAAAGGGAAAATTTGTGACCACACAAATTTATCGTGCGTTAACATAACTCGTATTACAGATTCATCGTAAAACTTTGGTAACAACACTGTCCTCGTAACACAGAGTTCCTCCATTCTTAGCGCGGCGTGAAACTACGAACTGGCTAATAGAAAATTCCAAACGATACCGTGACCACTCGGCTTCTATGAGAGTTTTGCGGTCCGACAGCAAATTAGTGCTCCTCGGCACACAATATAGCCTTCTAAATTTTCCGTGTCCTATTCCAGAGACCATAGAAATAGTAGTTCATTGAGATTTAGTTGTAAACAAACTTTAATATATATAGGTGGCAAACAGAAATTAATTACTTACCTTGTTCATTGAATATTGAAAAATTTTAATTTATGTACGAAAATGCTGATAAAGCATTGTAAATTCCTCATGACCCTCTTTTCTGAAAGCCTGCAAATGCTTTTATTGGTATTTGTGTCATTGTGGATTCTAATATAAGTATATTTCATTTGTATTATGAGAACAATTACAAGCTTTATTTTGGATTCCTAATTCTAAATTGTGTTTCTTTAAAACTTGCAAACTATTGTTTTGAAAATAGACAAAATTATTCAAGAAAGAGGTGGAACACTTGAAGTGCAAGTAATATGCAGCAAAATGACACTAATTTTTCAAAGAATGCATGGTAAAAAATGAAACACGTTGGAACGGAATAAAAATGATGATACAAGGACAAAATACCAAAATGACGTATACAATAAATACAATATTATGCAACATTTACTATAATAGCTCAAAAGGGATGAATTTAAAGAACAAAGGAAAAAATGAATAAGAAAGTTTTCATGAGTATCTAGAATCTTCCAACAGAGCAGCAGAAATTCTTCCAATTAAGTCCTTTCTACATTGAGGAGAAATATTATGCACTATTCTTTTCAGCTGCCGCAACAAAAAGAAACCTAATTACAACAGACGAGGTTATCGTGGTTGATCATGTTACAGGACAACTTCACGGAGTTCTGTCAATTCCCCCTCTGTTTCAAGAAGAGGCATTCTGATATGCCTGGCATTTCAGGCAAATAGATAGATCCCATTGTGCTGGAACCACATATATATCCGGAGTTTAGTTAAAAAATTTTCAAGCTTTTTCTTTTTGTTAAATAAAATTAAAAAAACAAAAGCATAATAGCAAAATCTCAATGAATAAAATAGAAACCCAATAATGTTGAAAAATAAGTGATGGGAATTTATGCCTACCATCTCCAAAAACATTAAATATTTTTTAACTTTTCACTACTATCATCAGAAATATGGACTACATAAATGTCCTAGAACGAAAGCAGCGTATTATAGCTCCGAAACTTTCTCGTTGTTGCCGCTGGAGATCTTGGTTGTACAGCATGAAGTGCTCCCAAGAAGATTATTTAATTAAATTTCTCATGTGGAAACATTTAATTTCTTACTAGAGACATAAAAAGTATTCAGTTTGCACATACAGATCGATTGTTGTCAATTACTGTCCAAAATACGCATCTTCTTCTGAAGAATCGAATCAAAAACGATTTCGTCATTTGAAAATACTACTTCAATTGATTTAGTTTTGACACACTAAAGTCAGAAGATAGATGTGTGTTTCAGCCAAAGTTGAATTGTTTAGTTGCTTGTAAACGTCATGATTGTTAGATATGCATTATCTCGAGGCTGTTTTTGGTGTTTCAAAGTCCTTTCGGGAGAGTCAGTGGATATTTACGTCGCATTGTTCAGCTACACGAGAGCTTTTGGTGAGGGACCTCGTAATTTTGGACCTAGCTCAATTGTGTAGGATGACACTTGAGCTGGCTAGAAGAAAGATTCAGAAGATATTTATTGTTTTTGAAGAGTTTTTTTTTATTTAAGTGGAAAACAAATCTTTTTTCTGATGGATTGTTTTCGAATATATTTTAGGATACTACATTTTCTGAACACTTTATATCAGTGAACAAATTTTATCAAATGTTCCATTCAACATAAAATTTTTAAAAATTTTAGCATCAAAATGTAAATTTTATTTCAAAATGTACATAAAAAAAAATAGTTTCTTTTTTATTATTTCATTATTTTTAACCAATTTTAATGAAAAGAGGACGGACTCAAGATACTTTTCAAAATATGAAGTTTTTGTATAGAAGTACATTCAGAATACACCCTGTTTGGCTAAATTACATAATTCTTTTTTTACAGAATAAGTAAAGGAAAATATCTTACGCAATATTTTAACCAAAATACTCATGCACGAGGTAATACGCGTAAATCTGTTTATGATATGGATTACATATATATATATATATATATATATATATATAAGACCAGTTTTCTAGGGAAATTAACAATTAAAGAATTACGAAAATATATTCTGTAGAGCAGTAAACAATGCAAGGAACAGTTCATACTTCCCGAAGCAGGACGCTCTAGCATGAAAAAAATATACGTATGATTTCTTTTTGTATCGCACTCAGTACCAAAAAAATTAGCACAGAGATCTCTTGAACAAAGCAAGGTTTAAAGCAGCACCAGCGACAGCCTGCGCTCAAATTAATTACTTAAAACATAATCTTACCTAAAAAAAGTGGAGAATAACTAGTTTTTATGTATAATTTTTTTATTGAATTGCTTAAATGTATTTCTCTCTCAAATTACCAATATTTATATTTTTTTCTTTGCCAGAAAGTAACAAATTTAGAAACTAGAATTGACACAAAAAGAATAAAGCTACTCCAAACAAATTACATAGTCACCAGTCTCATTGGAAGTGTAATGCTTAAAAAGTATATTACAGCATTTATTAACACTTCAGTATGCATAGACATTCTGGACTAACAAAAACCTGAATTATTCAATTTCGATTCACTTAAGAACATTCGAAGGACTGACTACAGATTTTCTTTTGATCCTCGAATTTTTATGTATATTTTCACTTATCAGAAAATCGGGATATAAAACCCGACGTAATTTCTCTTCTTTTTACGCTGAAAAACGATGCAGATCTTGTTCTTATTCCTATTAAATGTGCAAAACAGTATTTACACGTTATGTACCTCGAATAAAATTAAGCAATTCGCGTTAGAGATAATATTGAAGGCAACAAAAAAGTATTATAACTATTGCTATGCCTCACTTTTATAATAAATTCTTACATTTACTTCATTATAACCTTATAAATTTGGGAATGCGCTGTTTAAAATATACATGTATACGTACGGAATAACCTAAAAAAGTTAATTTGTTTCACATTTTTTATGATATTAACTGGAGTTTTCCATGCGGATGGTAGCGGTAAAATTCTTAAGTTATTTTTCGTTATTTCTGTAGTATACTTGTTTTTCCGCTTATAAACATCACACTCAGACGAAGGATAGTAATACTTTTAACCAGCCTAAAATTTGAATTTTGTTTAAATATAGAGAAGATGTTAGACCTTGCAACTCAAACTCCATTCTTTCCCAAAGGGAAAATTTGTGACCACACAAATTTATCGTGCGTTAACATAACTCGTATTACAGATTCATCGTAAAACTTTGGTAACAACACTGTCCTCGTAACACAGAGTTCCTCCATTCTTAGCGCGACGTGAAACTACGAACTGGCTAATAGAAAATTCCAAACGATACCGTGACCACTCGGCTTCTATGAGAGTTTTGCGGTCCGACAGCAAATTAGTGTTCCTCGGCACACAATATAGCCTTCTAAATTTTCCGTGTCCTATTCCAGAGACCATAGAAATAGTAGTTCATTGAGATTTAGTTGTAAACAAACTTTAATATATATAGGTGGCAAACAGAAATTAATTACTTACCTTGTTCATTGAATATTGAAAAATTTTAATTTATGTACGAAAATGCTGATAAAGCATTGTAAATTCCTCATGACCCTCTTTTCTGAAAGCCTGCAAATGCTTTTATTGGTATTTGTGTCATTGTGGATTCTAATATAAGTATATTTCATTTGTATTATGAGAACAATTACAAGCTTTATTTTGGATTCCTAATTCTAAATTGTGTTTCTTTAAAACTTGCAAACTATTGTTTTGAAAATAGACAAAATTATTCAAGAAAGAGGTGGAACAGTTGAAGTGCAAGTAATATGCAGCAAAATGACACTAATTTTTCAAAGAATGCATGGTAAAAAATGAAACACGTTGGAACGGAATAAAAATGATGATACAAGGACAAAATACCAAAATGACGTATACAATAAAAACAATATTAAGCAACATTTACTATGATAGCTCAAAAGGGATGAATTTAAAGAACAAAGGAAAAAATGAATAAGAAAGTTTTCATGAGTATCTAGAATCTTCCAACAGAGCAGCAGAAATTCTTCCAATTAAGTACTTTCTACATTGAGGAGAAGTATTATGCACTATTCTTTTCAGCTGCCGCCACAAAAAGAATTCTAATTACAACAGACGAGGTTATCGTGGTTGATCAAGTTACAGGACAACTTCACGGAGTTCTGTCCCTTCCCCTCTGTTTCAAGAAAAGGCATTCTGATATGCCTGGCTTTTCACGCAAATAGATAGATCCCATTGTGCTGGAACCACATATATATCCGGAGTTTAGTTAAAAACTTTTCAAGCATTTTCTTTTTGTCAAATAAATTTAAAAAAACAAAAGTACAATAGCAAAATCTCAATGAATAAAATAGAAACCCAATAATGTTGAAAAATATGTGATGGGAATTTATGCCTACCATCTCCAAAAACATTAAATATTTTTAACTTTTCACTACTATCATCAGAAATATGGACTACATAAGTGTCCTAGAACGAAAGCAGCGTATTATAGCTCCGAAACTTTGTCGTTGTTGCCGCTGGAGATTTTGGTTGTACAGCATGAAGTGCTCCCAAGAAGATTATTTAATTAAATTACTCATGTAGAAACATTTAATTTCTTACTATAGACATAATAAGTATTCAGTTTGCACATACAGATCGATTGTTGTCCATTACTATCCAAAATACGCATCTTCTGAAGAATCGAATCAAAAACGATTTCGTCATTTGAAAATACTACTTGAATTGGTTTAGTTTTGACACACTAAAGTCAGAAGATAGATGTGTGTTTCAGCCAAAGTTGAGTTGTTTAGTTGCTTGTAAACGTCATGATTGTTAGATATGCATTATCTCGAGGCTGTTTTTGGTGTTTCAAAGTCCTTTCGGGAGAGTCAGTGGATATTTACGTCGCATTGTTCAGCTACACGAGGGCTTTTGGCGAGGGACCTCGTAATTTTAGACCTAGCTCAAGTGTGTAGGATGACACTTGAGCTGGCTAGAAGAAAGATTCAGAAGATATTTATGTTTTTGAAGAGTTTTTTTTTATTTAGGTGGAAAACAAATCTTTTTTCTGATGGATTGTTTTCGAATATATTTTAGGATACTACATTTTCTGAACACTTTATATCAGTGAACAAATTTTATCAAATGTTCCATTCAACATAAAATTTTTTAAAAATTTAGCATCAAAATGTAAATTTTATTTCAAAATGTACATAAAAAAAAATAGTTTCTTTTTTATTATTTCATTATTTTCAACCAATTTTAATGAAAGAGGACGGACTCAAGATACTTTTCAAAATATGAAGTTTTTGTATAGAAGTACATTCAGAATACACCCTGCTTTGGCTAAATTACATATTCATTTTTTTACAGAATAAGTAAAGGAAAATATCTTACGCAATATTTTAACCAAAATACTCATGTACGAGGTAATACGCGTAAATCTGTTTATGATATGGATTACATACACACACAATATATATAATATATATATATATATATATATATATATATATATATAATAAGACCAGTTTTCTAGGGAAATTAACGATTAAAGAGTTACGAAAATATATTCTGTAGATCAGTAAACATTGCAAGGAACAGTCCATACTTCCCGAAGCAGGACGCTCTAGTATGAAAAAAATATATGTATGATTTCTTTTTGTATCACACTCAGTACCAAAAAAATTAGCACAGAGATCTCTTGAACAAAGCAAGGTTTAAAGCAGCACCAGCAACACGCCTGCGCTCTAAATTATTTACTTAAAACATAATCTTACCTAAAAAAAAGTGGAGAATAACTAGTTTTTATGTATAGTTTTTTTTATTGAATTGATTAAATACATATCTGTCTCAAATTACCAATATTTATATTTTTTTCTTTGCCGGAAAGTGAACAAATTTAGAAACTAGAATTGACACAAAAAGAATAAAGCTACTCCAAACAAATTACATAGTCACCAGTCTCATTGGAAGTGTAATGATTAAAAAGTATATTACAGAGCATTTATTAACACTTCAGTATGCATAGCCATTCTGGACTAACAAAAACCTGAATTATTCAATTTCGATTCACTTAAGAACATTCGAAGGACTACTACAGATTTTCTTTTGATCCTCAATTTTTTATTAAATTTTCGCTTATCAGATAATCGGGATATAAAACCCGAGTACTTCTCTTCTTTTTACGCTGAAAACGCTGCAGATCTTGTTCTTATTCTATTAAATGTGCAAAAGTATTTACACGTTATGTACCTCGAATAAAATTAAGCAATTCACGTTAGAGATAATATTGAAGGCAACAAAAAAGCATTATATTTATTGCTCTACCTCACTTTTATAATAAAGTCTTACATTTCCTTCATTATAACCTTATAAATTTGGGAATGCGCTGTTGAAAATATACATGTATACGTAAGGAATAACCTAAAAAGGTTAATTTGTTTCACATTTTTTATGATATTAACTGGAGTTTTCCATGTGGATGGTAGCGGTAAAATCCTAAAGTTATTTTTCGTTATTTCTGTAGTATACTTGTTTTTCCGCTTATAAACATCACACTCAGAAGAAGGATAGGAATACTTTTAACCAGCCTTAAAATTTGAATTTTGTTTAAATATAGAGAAGATGTTAGACCTTGCAACTCAAACTCCATTCTTTCCCAAAGGGAAAATTTGTGACCACACAAATTTATCGTGCGTTAACATAACTCGTATTACAGATTCATCGTAAAACTTTGGTAACAACACTGTCCTCGTAACACAGAGTTCCTCCATTCTTAGCGGCGTGAAACTACGAACTGGCTAATAGAAATTCCAAACGATACCGTGACCACTCGGCTTCTATGAGAGTTTTTGCGGTCCGACAGCAAATTAGTGTTCCTCGGCACACAATATA
>BMAO01017310.1:0-38050 GCA_019973975.1 Trichonephila clavata
ACGTTAATATTAACTCACTCACTGAAAATGTCGTGTAGATTAATCGGTTTTTTCTAGCGCCATGTGCTTAACGCTTTATAAATTCCTTGGAAATTGTATTAAATTTTATTTCCCTCCTTATTTCAAGTTTTATAGTAATATTTTTTCCAATGTAAACAATCATTTGTAACAACTTGTCGAAGACAGCGCGCACCTTAGGATTCTTGAACTACTTTCCTAACTCTTTGCACATTCTAAAAAATTGAATACAAATCTAAATTTGCCTTGATTGAGGCTTCGGAAATTCGTTTTGCAAATCTCGTCTAGCAAAGAAATTTAATAAAATATATTGTATTTTTCCGGTGGCTTAGATTTAAAGTTAAAATCGGAACTCTATATTTGGGAAATTAAGTCATCGATCTAAAAACAACCGAAATCAATTTGGACACATTTTGAAGGTATACTTCTTTCAAATGGTATTTAAAGTTGCATTAGACTTATGGTCATTACAAAAGAGAGGAAACAGTTTTAAAACAGAATTACAGCATTAAATAAAGAGCAGATCAAATGCTTTTTAGGTCAACCATATGACAATTTAGAATGACTTGTCCGAAATCATGTTTATCAAATGATATAGTAATAAAATCCAATTATCTATCTAAAATAGTCTTACCTTCAAAACCTTTTTACAAGTCTAAAAAAGAAATGGATATCTCACTCAAACTTATGTACTTTGGCATAGAAGCTTGTTCGTTATAAAACTTATCCGCCGTTTGTATGATTAAAAGCAATGATTTTTGAGTTTTCATTTGACGAACGTAGAATACTATTAAATAAAAAGTTCCACATTTAATGATGGTATTTCTAAATAACAAATGGCAACATTAAATTTTATGAATTTTCGGGCGATATTTTATCATGCGTCTATAAATATTACAAACATTAATTTTCTAACAACTGATATTTCACTCTTCGAGAATTTAGTGGTAGTGTAGAAAATCATAGCTTTAAATGTACAGTTATTTCTCATCAGTTAAGCAAATTCTAAAACTTAAATATTCAGAATTGATATACTTAGTCTTAAGCAATGGAGAATAAAAATCCTTAAATTCCAAGTATGTAAACATTTCAATGAAACCAAATTGACCTCTTCCAAATATTTGGACAGCTATCAATGTCAAGGAGTTGGAAAATCCCAAGCCGTTGCTTCTATCCCTTCTCATTACTTCGGCGGCCTTGTCTGTCCAATGACAATTCTTTTCTTCGCACTTTTTGTCTCTTAAAAAGATAAAACAAATACACACACATTGTAAAAATGTCTGTACTCTTGCGCTGTATCAACAAAAGCATTTCCATTTCTTTTGAAGCACTGCTTCGCCCATTCGTCTCGACACGAAACAAGTTTCCTTCACCTTCGAAACAAGGACAACCCCTTTTCAAGTGTCGAATTAGGGTATTGTTTTGAGAATGAAATATACCTCCTCGTCAGATATACGACATGGTGACCGAAAGAACCGATTTTGACTTTAGAATCCTAGCCATTCAACTAGCTAGAAATATGGATAGTTTTTTGCGTATTTCGAAAAAGTACTCTCTTCTGTATGATTTGATTTAAAGAGGATAAATGCAGCAGTTAGGTAAAAGAGTGGGAGGAATATTTCGTAAGATGTGTTTTCTGAGAAAAAGTCGAATATCTTGGGAAGGTTAGGAAATACCAGGAAACTGGAATCGATGTTTTTGATTTTAAATTCAAAAATTTTCGATTTAGTTGTGAATACTTGAGGGGAAGGTAAGAATTTAATATTTAAACTTTGAAAAGTGTACTTGAGTACCAAAAAATATATTTTATCGATCGATGGTTTTTATCCTTTGTGAAACTACTTTGCCTCAGTTCCAAATGTTGACGAAAAATCATTGAGGTGCTTGTTCCACTTGAGTGAGTTCAGTTAATTACTTGCCTTGTGTCTGGTTGATGTATGTCTAATGAGTTCAGCTAAATTCTACTGATTTTTCTCAATGAATGGTTTTTGGTAATCAAAGGGGGAAATGTTTGTTGGCGTCCTTAATCCTTCGGATCCATATAACTTCTAAAATCTTTTGCAAAATTTTACAGCAAATTCTATGAAATTAAACATTTTAACTACCAGTAAAATTTTTGTTGCTTAATTTATCTTAAATGATCGGAGGTTCTCCAAATTGGTATAACTAGAAAGTTTTCCCTATAAAAAGGAATTCTGAGTGCTTCCCGAAAAAATTAATTTTCTTTTTGCATTTAATGGTACCTATTGTTCAAATGTTTAATATTTTGAATTTCCCCACGTCGTAAAAATTATCCAAAATAACGATCAAATCGCGAAATTATAAGATTCTTTAATACTTTTTACTTCAAATTTATGTACATTTTTTCTTTCGAATCTTTATTAAAAACAAATATTTGAATTTTAGGTACTTGCATATATTATACTGTCGACCCACTTCGCCAAATCAAAAGACGTCACCAATTCAAAAAAGGATGTCGAATATTGTCATCATCGTGTTCAAAAAAAGAGCCGGATTAGTTCCGTTATTGGCTGCATATTACGATATTTGGCGACGTTTTTGGATTTGACGAAGTTGATTGAAGGTTTTATACGTAAATACTGAACTTTGATTCGAAATCATTCATCTCGTATTTAATTTTTCATTTTAATAACTGTAATTTGAATTTGTAGTGTTGGATTTCATGTCGCGTCATGGATAAATTCTAATGAAATAAACTCGCAAGTAAATTAAACTAGAGTACAAATTAAATACGATAATGAATTATACAATACCATAACTGCTAGTGAAAATTTAAATAGGATACACTCCAACATTTAGTAGCCTTTGGTCCTTTTAGGACTGTGACAATTGAAAGGTAAGATGGTGATATTAGATAATTACGAGATATAAAAGGAAAAATATTGCACATTAAAGGGCAGTGGGCTTCACATTTCTATCTAATCGATGTGTTGAAACTGAAAACGATTACTTAACCATGATTCAAGATTACTAGCCCCCCCCTCCCCTTAGCTACGTGCTGCTTTCGGTTGCTGTAGATACAAATCATCCCTCATGCTGATTAATGAGACTTGCATATCAAACCTTTTCGAATCCCACAATATTCTATCTCGCTTCAGGATGCAAAAATTTGGAGAGAAATTAGTGTTAGAGAAATAACGGTTGCAAAAGTCTATCGTACAGTTTGAGTTTCGGTTAATTTTTCCTTAGCATATTAATTTAAAACCATAGTTTAAGGTATGCGAACACGTTCGGAGTACTTATTAACAAAATAGCATACTAAAACATTATAAATGCTCTTTTAGGACCCAATACCAATAAATATTACTATATATATATTTAACTATCAAAATTTAAAATAAATTAACCGAATTTTTCAAAAACCACAATTATAATTGAAATTTTAGCAATATTTTTGAAAAACTTCAAAGCAGTTAGAGAAAAAGGTAATAAACATATATTAGTAAAATTATTACTAAAACAAATTAGATGCATTTATCTAGAAAATGTACGAAAATTAATTTTTTTTATTAAAATTTGAAAATTTTAGAGCTGATTGAGTAAACATTATAAGAAATGTTACATTTTTTATGAGACCATTATTTAAATAACAAGCAATAACTCAAAGTATTCATACAATCATGAAAGATTTTGAGCAATTTAAATACCCACTTCTGGTAAATGAAAAACCCATTTCCGGTTTTTCTAAATTTATAAAATGGATTGTAACTTGGCCTCTAGGTAGTGTAGAAACAAAACAGAGTATGTTTCGTAAAGTCAAAAGATAGCTTTATTCAATAAAGTAAAAAAAACAAAAATATCTGACTTCACTGAATTTGGTCATTTTCAACGTGTTCGAATACCTTAATAGCATGAACGTTTATCTTGAATCAATGAAACTGAATTCAGTTTTTAAACATATGGGTTATTTATATATTTACTAAATAAGTTCAAATTTCGAATACAAGGATCATTAAGTTATTAATCAAGGCATCGCTTTTTTTTTTCTGATTCAGTGATTACTAGAAATTTAAAATCTGACATTTTTGAAGAATAGGGGACACTATAACTTCGACTAGTATTCTCAATTGAAAAAGCTTGCTTCTGTTTTTCTAGTTGCAGCTGAAACAACAGTGTCGCATCGAAATTTAAAACTTTCCTCGTTTCTTTTAGATTTGTCTAGCGCACTTTCGGCGGTGAGAGGCAGGAAAACAGGTTCCGCAGTCTTTATTGAGAGCTTCATAACACTCAGCTGCAATGTTGGGAATATTGCAGATTCTCAACAACAGTTTCCAGACTTTTCTGGATCAAGGAGGTATGGCTTTTACTTCAATTTAAATGATTCAAAATGCTTAAAAATATGCTCATCAAATTTATACATTTCGTACTTTAATTAAATCTTTGGTTTCGTACTTTAATTAAATACTTAACACTGCATTTAAAAAATTTCAAATCTTAATATTCTCTTGCCTCTGTTTCTCATTTTAATTTTGAAATTGATCTTGAAGCCACAAATATATAATTGAAAACCAAAAAATCAGCAGTTAGGGTATTCCTGAAATTTCTATACAAATCTTTAAAATGCGGCTTAACGCTTTTTATAGTTTTTATAATATCTGAAAGCGTTACTGAAGTTAAATGATCTAAACCCTATTCATTAATTAAATCTTGGTAGGCTTCACAGGAACAGAGATTTATTATCAGAGAATTAGTAAAGGATTTTAGTATCCTTTTCACAAAAGAGCATCATGCGAAATGATGAATTGCTGCATTTTATATTAAGTTGAAACACGGTATGAGATTTGCATAATTGATCAAGGATTCCTCTTGCCAGGGATTTAAAATTTAGGTACTTGCATATTATATATTCAACCAATTTCGCCTAATTTCAACATCGCCAATCAAAATGTCGCCAAATGCTGTTATTGAACGTCCTTGGAAATAGTTTTACTATTTTATGTATATTGTGGTATTTGGCGCAGTCTTTTGATACGACGAAATAGGTCGACAGTGGAATATGTAAGTATCAATTACAAGGCAAGTCTTCAAGAACAGTGGTCCCCAACTCCTTGGTCACTGACCGGTACCTGTCCGTGGATTAAATGGTACTGGGCCGCTCAAGGAACATTAATTTACTTCCATTTTATTTACTATGATGTATTTCTCTTGAATTTGTGCAACTTTTCACAGGAATCACTTTATATTCCTTGTTAAATCACTTTGATCCCATTTTTGGGTGTAACTATTTTATTCTGACAATCAAGTAAATTAAAATTAAGCTAAGACAATCTACAAAATATAAATAATCAACGTCCCGCCCCTCAGTGGACCGTGGTAAAATTATCAAACGTTGACCGGGCCACAGCGTTCAAAAGGTTGGATGGCACTGTTCTAGGCCATTTGATAGCTTTAGCGCAACATCAAAGAAATTAAGAGCTCAGCAATGCAGCAAAGAAAATTAATTTTACAGCTGGAGAGTTGCTCTTTTGAAAGTAAATTTATCTCAAAATTATCTAGTTGAAATAACATGGGCCTCTCTCTAATCATGAAATTCAAAAGTTTTTCAGTTTTTCTATGAACGAAGTCAAACTCTGGCTAGTGATATAATTACTTGGATTTCACGTTTGTAATTTGTCTGTGGCTCAAAGTCAAGGATCAACTCATCGTTTATGCACCTGTTTTTCCAGATGCCCGAGTGAAAGACTGGCCTATGATGCAGACTCCCTTTCCTGGCATGGCCATGATTGCAGCTTACATATATTTCGTGAAGGTGGCTGGGCCACAGTTCATGAAGAAGCGCAAGCCCTACGACCTCCGCTTAGTTATGGCGATCTACAACTTTCTGTTGGTGTTCCTCAATCTGGGACTCTTCTTTGGCGTAAGTATCACCTCAAATGCTCGAAGTTCAGTTCTTTGAGAGCAGAGCATTTATACTTAAACTCTAATCTTTCTTACAGTTGGGTTGGTACAGTTATTTCAATGGATACAGTTTAAATTGTCAACCAGTTGATTACTCCTACAAGCACGAAGCTGTCAGAGTAAGTAATGAAAGATAACACCTATTCGATTATGTGAATTTTCCTAATCAAATTTGTTCTATGAACTTTAAAAAGATAAGTTGAGTTTTACCTTTAGATGCAATATTTAAATTTTGAATCAAGTTCAAAGAAACTATTTTGTACATTCATTGCAGAACTGTCAGTTTTAAATTCTCTGAAATATTAAAGCTTTAATTTAAAAATGCTCAGTTTAATATAGCTTAAAATACGTATATGCATGCTAAATGTTTGACAGAATGAGTTAAGGTTTCTATCTACCGGCCACTTTTAACGTGAACGCGACGTTACTCATAGGAAACTCTACTATGACCGCGTTAGTCTAATGGTCATAGTCTCGAACCATGAATTAGAGTCCTGGTGCAACTGAATACCCATATGAGGATGCTGATGCACGTTAATAAAATTAAAATGTCTATAGCTGCGTGAGAAATCCTGTGTATTTTGCATGAATTTGCGACCGCAAATTTAGAAGCTGCCACGCATCCGGTAAAGTGGTTAGTGACGCTGATTGTTATGCTGTAGGGCTTGGGTTCGATTCCCAGAGAAGTCATGGGTGTTCGTAAATGTATAGTGCCTTAGCGGCATGGGGATACTCTAGCCTTAGAGCTGCAAGTCCTCTCGTGAGTTTGATGGGAGGTCACTGACCTCTCTCCAAGGTGTTCGTCCTGAGAATTGGGGTGGAACTGAGCCAAGCCGTACTGTCACCTGCATGGTGCTTACAGTTACGGCTAATGACAAGCGTACAGCAAGCCCCTTGCCCCGATGAATTTCGTAGGCTTCAACGTGATGTTACTGTCGATCGGATGGCATAAGTAAAAGCATTAAAATGCTTCTATCACCGTAAATATAATCTGATGAAACCAAAAAAATTTCCAAGACTGCATTTTGTGATTGATAATTTTTCATAGAAAGAGCACACACACAATTTATAGAAAATAGTTTTAATTCTTCTTGCTTACAAAACATTTTCCCTCAAATTAAGCTGAACAAACGGAATTATATAATCACGCTTTTGAATATTAAATACAGTAGCATTAGATTTAAATAATTTTTAAGACATGCAGCATTTAAAACATTATTTTTTGTATCTTTTTCAGTTAGCACAAATGGGATATTTATTTTATTTGACGAAATTCATAGAATTTGCAGATACGGTAAGTGCTTGAGCTGTTTCTTACTCTTTTGAATTGATAAGTAAATACTTTCAAGCAACTTGGCAATAGTTAAGAAATTTTTCTGAATTTCAAGGATTTTTAACTCTATAGCAAAGGGACAAGATCCAGGGTTAATTGCTCTAAGAAAGGCTTTATTATCCGTTATAAATACATCTTCATATAGAAGAAAGTTGCGTGTTTTAATGTTTGGATTGGTCCATTTTTTACTTTACACAAAATATTGCACATTTTATAGTCTTTAATGGCAATAGTTTAACTTACTAAAACTAAATTATGAAAAAAATATTTTAATATTCTAAACGCAGGGTTATGAGGAATGGGAAGGACCCGATTGCAAAATTTAATAACTCCCAGGTGATTAAACAGAAAATCATAATTAATATGTCATTGTAAAGATAAAATATAAAATTTTTAGCTTGCAACATTGTTTTTGTCCAATATGTGGAAGCAATGTTGTCATCAAGATATTTTGAAATTGTGAACAGTGGAAATACGAGACGTCGCAGCGGGAGAAGGTGTTTTGTGCTCCCGGTTTTTACAAAAAGTCCGTCGGTAATCACGGTTCAGCTTGAATTTCGGAGAAATTACCATAGAAATGCACCGATATCCAAGAGTATAAGATGATCTAAGCAGTTTCAGTAAACTGGATGCCCAAGTAAAGACAAAAGTCCAGGGCGACCACGTTGTTCGCTAGAGAATGTTGAAAGAGTGCGAGAGACTTTAATAAGGTTAAAAGATCCTCTGAACTTTTGCCTTTACTTAGGCATTTAGTTTCCTGAAACTGTTTATACCATCTTCAACTCTTGGATGTCGGAGCACTTCTATGATAACTTCTCTCTCTCTCTTACACCTTGGGGCCACGGTCGCCTTGTAGTTATCAAACTCGTGGTCGACGACTAAAGACTAAATACATGCTATTTTTAAAAGACGGAATCCAAATGCTTATTTTGAAATAGATTCATATAAATTTGAAACGGTTAAGCTTTACCTACTTAAGATCAACTATTACCTCTGATAGCAGAATATCTCGTAAAATCCAGAATCTATTATACCTGGCAAATAAGGATTTTTATAAACAGAGGTTTTTAAAATCTAAATTTCTTTCAAGAAACGCAAAATTTGTAATTTACGAAACTCTTATTAGACCAGTGCTGACATATGCATCCGATACTTGGACAATAACAAAACTGCAAAAAGATCGAATGGCATATTTTTGAAAGAAAAATATTTCGAAGTATACTTAGAGGCGTAAGCGAAAACAATAGCTGGAGAAGAAAATACAATTTTGAATTGTGAAGAATTTATAAGCAACTTGACGTCATTAAATACATAAAAATAGATAGAATGAATTGGATGACCCATATAATTCGAAATCCAAATGATAATGTCAAAAAGGTAACTCACTGGGATTCGGAAGCTTAGAAAACAAAGGCTGAGATGGACAGATTCAATGGAATCGGACTTTGAGATTATAAACGAGAAAAAAAACTTAGAGAACGAAAGTAAACAAGAGGTCATTGTGGAGGAATCTTCAAAGGAAGGCACTGGCCCACGAAGGGTTGTCTTGCCAGATAGGATGGTCGACGTTTCACGAGTTCCAGTCGTAGTGTCACTGAAGATCTCCCGTATGGAGGGTTCTGAGTCTTCCCGTGGAAGAAGTGTAGTAATTTGGAGAAGAGGTACCAACTGAGGTGTCGTCCTCGTCACTTGATCGAGGTTCAAAATTGAGGTCTATTGCCAATATCCCTCGTGTTGCTTTATAGTGCGACGTTAATAAAAACTCAATCGGTTAAAATGTTCCTGACTCATGTTTATATAAATAATTATGCTAAGTTTGACAATCGTAAAAGGAATTCATATCAAATGTTTTTGTTCGGTATATATTTAAATTTTTGATAAATATTCAAATTGGGGAGTATACGAATTACTATATGAAGAATTTAAACATTTTTATTTAAACTGCTAATCTGACTTGATTTTACTTTAGTTTTTTTACATAATTTAAAGATACGCGAATGATGTTTAAAAACGCAGAATAATTTTAAAATAACAAACCCTGGATTTCTAAAAACTAACCTCATCAGTCCTAAATATAGTTTAATTTTGTTTTCAGATATTCTTCGTGTTACGCAAAAAGGATAATCAAATAAGTGCGCTGCATGTTATTCACCACAGCATTGTACCCTTCAGCCTCTGGTTTGGAATAAAATTTGCACCAGGTAAGTTTTTAAATAGTTTTCAAATGTCAAACATTTTAGTTATGAATAATTTTAAGTAAATCAAAATATATGCATGAATTATTTTTAAACTATTTAGTTCTATTTTTAATCGAAGTTAACCCCAAGTTGGCATCGATATTGTTAAGAAGAATCCGTTCTTCAATGTAAATGCTAAAGGACAAAGTTGCGAGTCTTATGGCTTGCAATGTTCAAATTAAACCGTGATGCCAAATATTTGTGGCCAAAAAAGCAAAGTAGTCACTGGGACAAATTTGTGAATGGGTTTTTTACTGTTGAGATGGGGTTAGGAGCCTTGTATCGCTAAGGATTCGATGTATAGGGGGGATGATGCATATTTAATTTGTCAAGGCTCTAAATTCTCATTTTGGTGAGTTGTGGATGTTTTGGAGAATGAGAAGCCAGCTCGGATATCGTCGTGACGACCGAGATTCAAAATTACATAGGCCTGTGTCGCTAATAATACTCGTATAGCTTCAAAGAGAGATTATAGTAAACAATCTACCAAAAAGCCGTTATACAGGATAATGTAAAGTGTACTGAGTGTCGTACGAGACCTTTTGGAATACTTACAAGACAAACCCGCTGAAACTTGACAGCGGGAGTTTTGTATTTTACACAAGCGGACCTGATAAAGACCATCGTCAGTGTGAGTGTTAGGGCTGAAGATTGGAATTGGCGTTTGGTGCTTGAAATTTTCACCGAGAAATTGGATAAACCAGAGCTTCTCAAACTGAGGGACGCGCCGGCCCAGGAGGGCGTGATAACGCTACGAGGGGGGCGCAAGCATTTTGAAAGTCGCAAACGAAATATTATTTTTAAAAAATTGGCAGTTATAGAGACTGCCGATAGAAGTGAAAACTTAAAACTTTTAGTATTAAAATTTGAAATTTCATAATGTTTGAATTAAAATTATCAACATCAATCTGGTTTTCACATCTGACACTCCGAGCAACAACTAAATGCATGTTTATATGGTTTTTTATTATTCAAATATATTACGGGGGCTGTACAAGATCATGCCAATGTATAAATACAATTCAATTGAAATAACAATTAATATACAATCATATTGTTTATGAATAGTATTTGTACACTCATGTCCATAAATTAAGGATAATTCAGAATCACACAGAAATTGAACTCTAAAATAAAAACTTCACCTCTGTAGAATTATCACACATATCTTGAAGAAGAATATGCAAATTACAGGAAACCACCAGATGGCGCTGATGGTACGTCACAATGACGAGAGTGTAAGAGAGGGGTATATAAGGAATGGTGGCAAAGAAGTAACTGTTCACAAGCGATTTAAAAACCTTTCAGTGCAATAACCGCATAGTTATGGCACAAAGGAAGCATTTGGATGATTTTTTAAGTGGTAGAATTATCGGACGACTGGAATGTGGACGCATCTAGCTGGAAGTATTCTAGGAACTTGGAATCGCCTAGAGTGTCATCTCCAGGCTTTGGCAACGATTCCAAGATGATGGTAATGTGAGTAGATGTTACAGCATAGGTCGCCCCCGAGATACAACGCCGAATGAGGACCAGTATTTGGCAGTTACTACCAAAAGAAACAGACGGAGCACAGCATCAAACCTGTCTCGTCAGCTCTCTTCAGCTATCGGCACGACAGTTTCAATGCAGACCGTGTAAAGAGCTTAGGGCACATTGGTCTATATGCTCGTAGGCCTGTCGGATGTGTTCCGCTTACCGCAACTAACTGTCGCCTGCGATTAACCTGGAGTAGAGAGCATGCATTGTGGACACCGCAACAGTGGTCTTGTGTAATGTTTTCCTACGAGTCCAGGTTTAGTTTGCAGTCTGATTCTCGCCGGACTTTCAGATAGAGCGCCAGTTACCCGTTACCACCAAAAGAACACCATTAAACGACACCGTTACGGTAGTGCGGGAGGGCTCGTTTGGGGAGGAATTATTCTTGGTTCCAGAACTGACCTGCATGTTGAGAGTGTAACGATGACAGGCCACATCTATCGGGATGTCATTCTGGAACAACATGTACGTTTGTTTCGGGGCGCCATGGGTGCTGAATTTCTGTTTATGGATGACAACGCCCGTCCTCACCGTGCAAACATTGTAGACGAATGCCTTCAATCGGAGGATATCACCCGTATGGATTGGCCAGCATACTCACCGGACTTGAATCCAATAGAGCATGTGTGGGATATGCTTGGCCGACGAATTGCAGCCCATCAACCTCCTCCCTCCTGTCTACCGGAACTTCGGAGGGCATTGCTTGATGAGTGGTGTAATATTTCCCAAGATCAGATTGATAATTTGATACTCAGCAAGCGTAGGTGTTGTAAGGCCTGTATTGCATCGTCCGGGAGACATACACGGCCGCGGTGGCCGAGTGGTATAGGCATTGGATCATGGCTAGCATGTCATGAGTTCGGTCCTAGTACCACTTAAGATCCGCCGTGTAGAGGAGCGATGCACGTAAAATCTGTCGAGAACTCAAACGTCCTCCCGTTGTTGTGGTGTGGTAGTTAGGAGAGGGGTGCCAGCTCAGGTGTCGTCCGCGTCACTTGACCATGGTTCAAAATTACGTGGACCGTAGCCAAAAGCCCTCGTGTTGCTATTCAGTGCGACGTCAATATTCTCTCGCTCGCCCGGGAGACATACTCCGTATTAACCATCATACTAACCATGTTATACTGTTTTTTGTAAATAGGTTCTTTTTTGAAATTTGCTCCAGGGAGTAAAAATTGCAATTTTTATTAATTATGTCAAACATAAAGCATCTTTTTTGCTCTTCACCTTTTGTTTAATAAATACTTTACAAATAAGTCAAATTTATTTTGCTTCTGTCTCTTTCTTTGCCTGAACTTCATTATCCTTAATTTATGGACATGAGTGTATTTACTTAAATTTCAATGTACTTAATTTTTAACATTATTTTAATTGTTTGCATCATCATTAATTTCAACAATACTTAGACCTTTTGCACTTTCAATTATTTCATTTTGTTCTACAAGATACAATAGGCTTGTGGTAATTAAAGTAAGAAAGGAAAATGTTTGATTCAAATTTAAGTATCGCGTAAAAACCGCATCGATCGTCGTTTTATATTCTGTAGTACTGCGTTTTCGATAATTGGGCATATTTAAATTAAGTGTTTCATTTAGAAAATCAATTAGTGGTAGATTCTTATCATCTGCAAAGTTAATATTGAAGTCTCCACTTAAAATCATCGGTGTATTATCACACATATTTTTTGCCAAATCTTTTTTCAAGTTTTTCAGAACCTTCTTTTGTATAAATCATCAAATTTTCGAATAAAAATTGTTGCATCTGTCTCATAGATTTTCCAGACGAAATATAAACGGCAACCATTAATATGTATTGCCCACTCTCGGAATCGCAACGAGCAATGCATATTTCGCCTATATCTGAAGCATTAACACCAATGCTTCTAGTGAATTTAGTATGTATATCCATATGTGAAGTAATGAAGTGTGACGTACCTTGAGTATTGTGATAAATAGGAATGCCTGCTGTTGGAACTTCGGGTCTTTCATAACTTACAACAAAGGTGAAATTCGGAATATCAAGTGGTTCTTCGTTTTTCATACGAATTTCCGACAAAAGCAGAACATTTGACTTTTTTACGATAGCATCATTTTTTAGGTCAGCTCCACGCGCATGCAAACTTTGACAATTGAATGAAAATATCGATAATCCTTTCTTGTTGGAGATGAATTCTAGAAAAGTTTTAGTGACCGTTTGTAGTGCATTGTTTTGTAACCTTTTCAATTCTAACGTTAGATCCTCTCGATGACTTGTTGATCTTTTATGTTTATCTGTTTCTGAAGCATTTAGAGATGTTCCTGTTCTACCAATCCAAAGTTTCCAGCTGCTGCTAATTTTTCTTGAGTAACCAAAAATAAACCTTGAATCCTCGTTACTCTTTTTAAAGCTACGTAAACTAATTATCTAGGATGTTTGCGATCGTATTCGTAGACAATAGCATCATAAGAACCTCCCTGTGATTTATGAATAGTCATTGCCAAAGCAGAAGTTAGGGGGAAATGTCAAGGATCTAAGCAAATATGAAAAACGGATATTTAAAATAACCCTAATTCCTTGACAACATTTTTTCGTAAATTTCTAATAATAAAATCGAATGATATAAAATTATAGATACTCATTTTGCAAAAAGTAAAAGAGCATATATTTTATTTTTGACAATTTAAATGAATAAATAATGGTTTTGAAACATTAAATTTTTAAATAAAATAAAATATTTAATGAAATTAAAGTCAGAGCCGTTTTCATTATTTCAAACTAAAGATTTTATTGATTTAAGGTAATAAACTATAATTTTGCATTTTTAACCATATTTTAAACTTCAGCACATTAATCTTGAATTATTATTAGACTTTATAAAATATTTCATTTCAAAATCCCCTATAAAATTATGATTGAATAACTAGATGTCTGTTTTACCACGATAGTAAAAAAACGTCTAAGCCAATGTGAATACTAATCCGGATTGCGTGATGCATTACAGAGGTTAAATATTAGAAAATAAATAATACAAAATTTTCAAACGCCAGAATAAATACGAAGATTTAAAATAATATATAACTTTCAAATGCCAAAATAAATACGAGTATTTAAAATAATTTTCTGTTATTTATTTTTTATCTTAAAAATATTAGTATATTTATTTAGTACTCTCTATTGTACTACACAATGATTCTTCAATTAAACGATTCAAATAATAATCAAACAAAAACACTATTTCAACAATGCACACATTATACACATTGAAGTTTTCACTAAATTCATTCAATTTCACTTATTAAATATACGCAGAACTATATGTCAGCTGTATAGCTGTAGATATGCTACTATAAGTATGTCGGTGACGCGAACGCACGAGATTTCACCCCTCCAAAAAGTGTCTAAAGCGAACTGCACACTGCTCGTGCGCCAGTCAGAGCATGTCGGTGACGCGAACCTATAAGATTTTTCCCTACCAAAAAGTGCCCAACGCCGCTAAAGAAGTTTTCACTTCAAAAAATTAGTATTTTCTTTCAGTAAATTTCTGACATAATAAAGTTAACACTTACACTGATATAATACACTTATGAATGTATAATTATTGCACTACGTATTTTATAACTAATTTACCAATACTAAAAGTTAAGAACAAATTCAATAAATTACCAGTGAACCCATTGGGCTTGTCACATATAAAATTATGTATCAAAATTAACACTGATCTTAATTTGTGTAGTTTATAAATCTCTTCACTGCTGATTAAAAGTTACGCGATTCGCTCCCCAATGCCTCCGTTTTCGACGTAGGCACGCATATGTAATGTATTGGGGATTGGGGACGAAAAGGAATAAAAATAAGAAATTCATCTGAAATATATACTTCAAACACACACTATCAAAGTCCTTTTATTGCATTCCAAAGACTTCGAAATAATTTTATGGGTAGCTGTGCACAGAAAAGATCGTACTTTGGAAAGACGTATATATACGTCTGGGGAATTAAACGCACTGGTTGAGCGAGACGTATATACACACCGGTGACACTTAAGAGGTTAAAGTCATTGTAGCTTTTACGCCACAAAGTATATTATTTAATTCAATGCATCATTTGTATGGAGGGGGGCGATGAAAATGGATTGATTATTGGGTTACAAATAGTAAAAGTTTGAGAAGCACTGGGGTTAACGCACGCTTTTTTGAGTCTAGCGCTTCACTACAAAAACGTTTCGATGTATTCAGGGAATTCATTGGCATTGCAATAGTGATGAGTACCTTTAATCGCATTGTTATCAGAGAAGAGAGTTAATACATCAGCTACGACCTCGAATCACACAGTGGCGAGCTAGCCGGAGTAGAAAAATACGATTAAAAAAAACCTTCACCAAAGCAATTATTTTTTATACTGTAGGTTTGATTTACAAGAAATTTTGAGTACTCGAAGTACAAGTCACACTTGATCGAGGTTCAAAACTAGGAGGTTCATCGCCAATAGACCTTGCGTTGCCTTATAGTGAGACGTTAATATACACTCTTTAACACCCACAAATTGCTTTCTATTTCCACACTGAAGAGAAACTTTAAGAATTTCGACGAAAAGTGACCGTCGAATTGCAGTGCATCCCAAATGACATCTTCTCGCGTACCTTGTACGAGTGATAAAACTTGCATAACATAGGACGGTGATTACTTTGGAACACGTTAAACCTTTGCTCCAGATAGAGTGAATAGCTTTCTCGATCTTTTTGAGCAGAGATTGTACGAATTCGTTTCAAATATGAACAAATACCTGGTCTAATGAAGCATGCACTAATACCTAGAAAATTTTTAATTTAATAAAATTCATTATTTAAAATTTTGTTTCAATATCTGAAAATTGATTTCTCATCGAAGATTTTAATGTAAGGATTAAAAGCCGTAGATTTTCTTGATGTAGACAATTTATGAGAGATTACAAAGGCATTACTGAAGGAAAATTTTGAATAACCAAATAGAGTATTGGAATATTTGTAGAACAAATTACCCTTAATTTCGTTTAATTTTAGCTATAAACAAAGTAATATAGCGCCAGTCACAAAGAACGATACCGATTTAAATATAATTTTTAAATCTCGTTGAAAAGATTAAATTTACATCTATTAAGTTAAACAATATTTCATAAAAGTAATACATGAAAACCAAATTCCATCCCCAGAATATGTAAGAAACGTAAAATTAATGTCCCAAATTTGCAAACGGGTGATTCTTTAGTAGAACGTCACGATTTCGCTTATTTAAGAAGGAACGAATCAATTTTGCACTACACTATTGAAAATTGAATCTTGAACGAACTTTGAGTTAAACATTTTACACTGAAGGTCAAAATTGTTGGGAAAGTTGGTGAGCAAACTATTATAAGGAATTACGAAATAACAAGGATATATTTTTTAATCTTGTAAAGCTGACGAAGAATTGTGAATAAATTCTCCAGAAGCAGGGCATAGCTACCGCCGTATCAGCCGTATCAATGACACGGGGCCCACAAGCTACAGGGGCCCCAGCGTGTGCAACTGCAGTCCACTAATAACTAATCTCATATCTAAAGGGGTCTCTAAGGAATTTTGATATAGGGCCTACAGAGCTAGCTACGCCATTGTCCAGATGTGATAAAATCCGAAATTATTCACTCCTTAATAGTGGAATATCTTAACATCTAGTAAGTATCTGTGTATACGAAAACCGGTCTAAGAATTCTCCAGTCTGAAATTTTCCTTGCAGAGTTCCTCAAAGACAGCCGCTCGTATGCAGTACAAATCGAAGGGAAGTTGAACTTTAGAAGTGAATGCCTTCATTTTAAAACTTTCATTCTTTGAAAACTGTCTTATAACGGGGTTAGCAAAAATGCTTTAGGAAGAGTTTCGCAGCACAGAAATGAAAAATATTGCAACTTATAAATGTCCCAAATAGGAAAGTATGCTGAAGGCAGGGTTAAGGAATAATGTCAGTTACTGAGAAATTAACATTGGTCGAAAATAAACTGTTGATCATTTTAAATACCTAAAGATATTGCAACATAACGGATGGATATCTGTTGAGTGAACAGTTGGGAAGCCATTACATTTTTCAGGATAACGATCTAAGACACCGTGAGAACGTTATTTTCACTTTGCGCTGAGTAGGTGCGCAGCTACTTATCCTTCAATCGCCATACCTGAATTCTATTGAACGCATGATTTGAGAAATATTCCTTAAAATGTTTATTTCTAATGGGTTGCTGATTGGTGTTTTACCATTGCAGACCTAGTACATTCCCCTGAAGCTGGTATCTCTTTTTAGTGAGGGCACCGTGAACGCGGTAGCCAAGTGGACAAGGTATAGGATCATGGCAGGCATGTCATGAGTTCGAGCCCAGTACCACTAATGACCCGCCCTGTAGGGGAACGATGCACTTGAAATCTGTCGAGAGGTCAAACGTTCTCCTGTTGGTGTGGTTTGGTAGTTAGAAGAGAGTGGTGCCAGGTCAGGTGTCGTCCTCGTCACTTGGCCATGGTTCAAAATTACGAGGTCCGTCACCAAAAGCCCTCGTGTAACTGAACAGTCGCCGTTAATAATCACTCAGGCACCATATAGGTGAATGCCAATCGTCGCAGGTAATTTTGAGTTTTCTCCCTTGAAGGAGGCACCTGAGCTCTGGCGATGCTAGCACCCAAGCCAAATACACTCTAAGAATCTTTTACATGCTTATAATCATACGAAAAGGCCGCTGTCGAGTTTCTGCATCATGAAAATCAAGCGAGTTGGGCCGGAGTCGAACCCGTAACCTTAAGTTCAGCGACAACCCCCCGATTATTTTGTTTGCAGATCCTAGAAGACTAGTTATCTCGTCCCTCACGATAAAAAGTGTTAAATAAACATTAATAAGCACTCACTCGCACTCAGTGACCATATCTCAATTTTACTGAATACTTATAGAATTAACTTTATAGAGTTGGAAAATATTCTGTCCGGAATAAAGACTCCATAATAACTTGCTTCAAGCACGATTTAAAATTACGCCAGATGCCATACGATGTTATCGCCTCGATGTTTAAGAAATTACAAATCGCTATTAATTCATAAAGCCATATTACACGATATTAAACTGTTTTCGGTTGCATACGTTATGCAACTTTTCATATTTTTCTTGAAATATTTTTGTTATGCAATTACATCAAAGGAATTTGTTTTCATTTATAATTTTAAGTTTCTTTTTTCTGTATATGCGAATATTTGTATATTAACATTATAAAAACTGGAAAGCTGCGATATTTTTATCACAGAAAATGCAATTTATAAGTGTGGTGACCTTTGTCTTATACTTTTCCAAAGAAATAATTACTACAGTTACCTAAAAGAGTGCTCAATATGAAATGCCATCTTCGAAAGCTATTAATTATTTTTCAATGCCATTTTAAATAGTCATTGCTAACTTGTGTATATGAAAACAATAGAAAGATTTTTAAATCTGCCTATTAGTTACTTTGCATTAACTATTCTCGCTTTTCAATTTCCTTACTATTGTTGACTTATTCAATTTGTAAACAATATTACTCTGAACGTGTTTTGAATACTAAACTTTTTTTTTTCATTCTTAGGTGGTTACAATGCCTTATTTCCATTCTTAAATTCATTTGTCCATGTAATTATGTATGGTTACTACGGAGTTGCAGCTTTGGGTGAAAAATACAAGAAATATTTGGTCTGGAAGAAATACATGACTTATCTTCAACTAGTAAGTATATAAAAAATTGAATTGCAGTTTAATGAAAAATTTATAAGCTCACATAAAAAGCCTTAGTTGATAAATATCGATAAATATACGCTGCTTATCAAAGGTAAGTATTTTTTTCTAACGTTACGAAAATCCATCCAAATCCAAATTTGAATATTCTTTTAATGGTCTAAATTCGTATGACGCAGTGGCGCACACAAATTGGGGAGGTCTACGGGTCCGGCCTCCTTTCACCCTTGATTTTTTTTTAATTATAATCCTACGTATACAATATGTAAAATCTAATTTGTTTTTAAAAATTTTATGAATGCTAATTATTTAATAATTTTTTACTGTATTTTATTCCCAATAGTCGACAAAATGAATAGGGTGTTGGGTGGCATATTTTAGGGTATGATAGGAGAATGGTGAACTTCCAACCCTGGACCACCCTCTCCCCTTAAATTCCTGTGTGCGCCTCTGTTGGAACGTCCTAGTCGCATGATAAATGCAATCGCGTGTTTCCGACCCCTCCCACCGCTCCAGTGTTGCCAACTTTTGCTTTTTACAGAAATTTTCTTTTGAAAAGTACCTGTTTGCTTACAATAGCGCATATGCGTAAGCAAAATATAGTTATACATAACCCTCTACAAAGTTTCGAAGCGCTGCAATATAAAACTAATGCAGTAAAAACCATGTGAAAGAATACAGAAACAATTATTTGCATATATTACAGGTCTTCTATATACGAACACTTGGTCACACGGAATACATCAATAAGATAGTCCGGCTTCTGCATCACACTACTCAACATTATACTATCAAATATATTGACAGCACGTGGGTCCCACGGTAGGCTAGTGGTCAAGGTAACGGACTCATGGCCGGCGTGACAAGAGTTCGAGCCCAGTGCCACGGAAGACCAATCTTGCAGAGGGGTCCAACGAGCGTTAAATATGTCGAGACTTGAACGCCCTCCCATTGGTGTGGAAGCTAGGAGAGGGGTGCTAGCTCGGGTGTCGTCTTTGTCACTTGACCATGGTTCAAAATGAAGTCTGTCACTAAAATCTCGAGTAGCTGTCACTTGACAGGACGTAAAAAATGGCTACTTTAACGTGCTGTCAAGTGTGATTGAATATCTAGAGAAAGCATGGCCCTCCAGTGGATTCTCAGCCACTGAAAGATTTCTGGAAATGAGAAAGCAGATAGGCTTGCTAAAGCGGGATCTCTCGTGTCCCAACTTGACTCCTTCGCCTCTGCGTAACATCAAAAGAATCATTTACAGTAAAATGCAAATTAATAGTATCCCTGTATGGTGAAGCAGCTGCAGGTAAAAGGTGGAATATCTTGCTTAACAAAAGTGGTAGAGTTCCCAGTTCCCTGCCTCGATCTCTTGGAGTTGCGTGCTTTCGTCTACTTACTGGACTTGACTACTTGCAAAGGCATTTACACCGCATTGGAGTCGAGGATTCTGTTTGCTGCCCTCTGTGCAACCAGGGTGAAATTAGTTGGTGACCACCTCAGACACTGCCCTATTGTTTTAAAGACAATAGGGTAGTGACAACTCTGGAGGCAAATTTTAAGTCTTTTTATGCTTCATCATTTTATTGGGCTGCTCGTTGACTAATGGCATAGATACCGTAGATGGGCGTAGGATAAAAAAGAACTTGACAGCGCGTGTTATCCTTTCATGCAGTTTTGCTACATCACGGGGCAAAGAGGATACGAAAGCTTGAGTCTTGTGTAAAAGACCAAGTCTTCGGATAACACGGATAATAAGAAAGGATAGTACATGTTATCAACACGTTGATAGTACCCTGTTTAGTAAAACAAGACATGGCTGGACTATCGCAGTAATACATGCCGTGTAACTAAGGGTTCACGTATAGAACATCAATGAAATGCGTAAATAAAACTTTTGAATTGTTTCTATATGCTTTCATATGCTTTTTTTGCTGTTATTCGTCTTGTATCTTACTACTACAGCGCTCTGAAACCTTGGATGGAAATATAAATAATCTTATATACTTGATTTAAAAGTAAATGTATGGTAGAAGAACTGCTTTTAAATTTGAAAAACTTCGTTAATCTTAAGTGCTTTAAATATCTTTTCTCAATTATCAAATTTGAAATTTTATTTAAATTTTACAAGTGGAACGGCAGTTACAAGTCTGTCAGTTTTGAATTCAATAAGAGAACACGTGATTGTATTTATCACGTGACCGTCATGAGTTTAGCCCATTGTTAGGATATCCCCAATGACAGTTGTTGAAGTGCTTATTGCAGTATATTTAATAAACAAACTCGGTGGCGCAACAGCCCATGAGGGCCAGGGCCTACTGTGCCCATCCCAGAATACGTGACCATTGGACGCTGAGGTGCATGAGCAGATGTCCCGATCAGATGGTCAATCTAAAGTGAGACCCCCGCTGTTCAAGTCCCCAAGCAAGCTTGGTACTCATTTATCGACCCACTGCAGTAGGGATGAAACTCTGAGTGGACCTTGCCCCGCCCGGGAATAGAACCCGGACCTGTGGTGTGGAAGTGCGGTATGCTACTACTCGACCACTGGGCCTCTAATATATTTAATATTCTAAAAAAATTCTCAATTTGATTCACACTATTTCTGAATGTTCGGTATTCTTCCCGATTTTATGTCAACGTCCCGGGTTCCTACCATTCTTTCTGGGAAGTCCCTAACATACGAGTGCCTTGCAAAACTAGGGTTTCTATCTATCAATTATTCTGAATTCAGTTCCTAAATATTATTAAATGCCTTCAATATAAAGCAAAAGTTTCTCTCCGTGAAATTCCCCACTCCCCCTTCCGACTTACCAAATTACTTAGACTTGAGTACTTTGTGGATTTTCAAATTTTCGAATTTGAAAAATTTTCTCTGAAACTTTCTTTTTGAACTTGCTGAAATCTCAGTTTTTACTCAAATACTATGGTCTCTATTTAAGAATTTGTTAATTGATTGGATAAACATCGCACTTTCAAATGTAAATGTGTGGCTAGCAGAAAGCTTTAAATCAAGTATCTGAAAAAGAACTGTAAAAAACCAACTTTAAAAATAAATATAGCTTCCCCTATCTAACCTCAATATTTATATTTCACAACTCTTTTAAAAAATTAAAGATGCAAGTAAAATTTCGTAAAATTTATACTGATATATTAAAGAATTTCAATATTATGAAAACTGAGTATTAAAATACGAACTAGTAAGTAAGCCAGAAACAAATTGCTTATTTATATCCTCGTGATGCACGTTTCAAATTTAAAAATCTTGATCATAAAAATTAATGTTTAATTACATGAAGGATTTCGGAACCTAATTCTGTTTCAATCACATTAAGATATAAAACTGCAGTCTCAAGTTGACGTTCTTAATATGGAATTTCAAATCTGGGAGCTTAATTTTTCAATACACGCGGAACAATAAAGGAATAAATAGTTGCAAGTTTAACGAACTAACTGAAGAGATACCGTTTAGAGTCGCTGCACATTAAATATGTCATGTGGCTGAAAGTTCTCAAGTTAGTTGTGGTGTGGAAGTTCGCAGAGGGGAGAGTTGGCACAGGTGTAGTCTTTGCCATTCGATCATGTTTCAAACTCATATCAATCACCAAAAACCCTCGTATTGCCACATAGTGCAACTTAATATTCAATTACTCATAGGCCGTGGTTTGCAGTCGGAAATCCTTAATCTCTAGAATGAAAAAAGAAAACTATACGTAAAACATTCCATTAACCTGCATGAAGTTTTAGTAATCATAGTTTCATTAATGATTAAATTGGATTTAATAAGTCGCAAAGTTTTTTCTTCGATTATACATGTCCGTATCGGCATCTAAAAGACAAATTTAACTTTCCATGATTTCAGCTAATATATATGAGAAATCTATTTAATGTTTAGTTAACTATTCCTGCACTCACTGTAAAGGAACTAGAACTATAAGTGTTAACCTTAATATTGAACTTGTTGAATGTCTTTATTTGCCTTGTATTTTCATCTACGTTATGAATGTTTTTCTAATATCCCACCGATGTCTTACAGGCACAATTCGTGTGTGTGTTGATCTACGCAGTCTCTCTGATGGTCAACAAGTGCAACATTTCGATGGCCTTCATTGCCATGAATTTCATCCACGCTTTGCTTTTCCTCGGGCTATTCCTCAACTTCTTCATACAGAACTACACCCGAAAGTCCAATGCAAAACCCAATCCAACTCTGGCATCTTCCGAAAAGGCACGCTTGTATTCCAAAAACCATTCTATTCCTCCGGGCATCGAAGCCAGTGATCCAAAAACGATTAGAGAGACCAGCGAAAACGGATTTACCAAGCAGACCGTTTCTGAAATCGAACTTTTCAACTATAGGGTGAAAATCCACAAATGCATCAAGGAAGAGAATTGCAAGCTCGGTTGCCGGTCCCCGGTACAAAACAGCGTGGAAAATTTTACGACAGAGTCCATAAGTCAAAATGGCTATCCAGAACAAATCAAAGAAAAGGCTCAGTGAAAAGTTTAATTTGTGAAAACAATATGCGATTGGAATATAGCTAAAAAATGGCGATTTTAGGAAGAATTTTAAAAATACTATCGGAGAGAAGATGGACGATATATATTCTAATTCTAAATTTTTAGAATACATGGTCTACATCAATGGTATAGACATGTATTCTAAATAGAACAAATTTTATCTCCATTTTCCACACGAATTAATCCATGTTCTCTTCCCGAAAGGCATTATAAAACATGTGTTCTTTTCCGAGAAAAGGTGGTGGAATATGTCTTTTCAATGTTTCGTTTCTGCCATAACATGAAGTAACTTATATCACGAACACTTGAAGATGTTTATAGTTATAAATATTTATTCAATGAATATTTCGTTCGGGAAAATTTCATTTTTCACCATTCATTTATCATAATGTAAAATTATTTTTAAATGACTTTAGAATCTTCTGACAATGCATGCATCTGGAAGCGAGATTGGCAAAGACGCTTGCCAGGGGTTGACAAGAAACAAATCACTGCATAAAATTTAACTTTTACATTTTTCGAAACGTTTTTGAAATGTATTTAACACTTTATGCAATTAGGTCGTTTTAATGATTTTATATTAATGTTTTAGCGAAGTGATTGGCTCTTCCAATCCTTCTGTATAAAAAATGTTTAAGTATGCTTTTGGATGTTCTCAAAATTGCAATGGTTTTGTTGTGTTCATTCCATGTTTTTCGTGTTCATTAAATATTTTTTTACAAAAGAGACTCCTTATGTTTATTTGCACTGTTATTGAAATATTAGATTATTTATAACTATCATTACTTGATTATATAAACTTCTAGCATGTTTAGGATTTAAATTGAATAAAAATTTAGCCTTGAAAAATTTCCTTACAAATTCAGTGTAGATGTGAGTATAAATAGAGCATAAATATTTGTTTTTGAATATCTTGTTTGAACTCGGTCAAGGTAACTAACTATGCAAACAGTCGCACCTTTTAAACACAATTGTTAAAACATTTTCCTTCGTATTCTGCATTAATATAGGGTGATTTAAAGCACACAATGGCTTCAGAAATGGCGAAAAATGCCAAAATAAGCATGTTTTATTATGTAAGGTATGAGCCCAAATGCCTTAAGGCTGTCCGGTCTATTAAAGAATGGGACCTGAATTTAGAATATTTTTCAGTTACAAAAGTACCAGTGCCGGTTTAAGCTCATTTAGGGCCCCGGGTGCAAAAGATCTACGGGCCCCTTGGCACTGTCTGTTCCAAGAACCCTTCCTTTGATCCAATTATCTCGGACCTTCCGGGTCCTAGCCCCAAGCGCCCAATGGAAAAACCTACACTGCAAAGAACTAAAACATTAATATTGAATTTAGGCTTCGCTATCCGTATTATCAATATATGTATGAATTATAATGTAGAAAATTTTCATGAAATTTTTCTGTCTGAAAATGTATTTTGTGTTTAGTTCAGGTTCTCGTACATTCGGTGAAGACAGCCTTAAGGCATTAGAAACCATATCCTGTAGATTTTTTTTTCTAATTTTTTTCTGGCATTTTAACCTTTGTAGACCTAGTACATTCCCCAAGAGCTGGTATCACTTTTTAGCGCGATACCAATTCCCGCAAGTAATTTTGACGCCAGTTTCCTCCCCAAAGGGAAGCACCTGAGCTCTTGAAAATGCAAACTTGTAATAAGATTTAATTTTGCTGAAAGCTCCCAAGCCAAACAGACACTCTAGGGATCTTTAACATGCCGTATAATCATACGAAATGGCCGCTGTCGATTTTATGCATCATGAAAATCTACCAACTTGGGCCGGGTTTATATTCGCAACCTTGAGTGCAGAAGGCCAGTGACGCCACCCAACCGGCATCCTGTATAGATGTATAATTTATTTTATTGTACTATTCAATTTAATCAAAGTTGATCCATTTTTTTCTGGTATAAAATTTGTTTCGCATTTTTTCTCCAATACCGTAATTCTAAATGATTAGCACTTTACACGTTAAAAAGAATAATTATGGAATATTTTGAAATTTTAAAAACACAATATTAACAGCTGTATGAATTGCAATGTAGCAAAGTTTCATGAAAATGCAGACATTTCTCTGTCTGTAAATGTGCTTTTCGTTTAGTTCAGGTTCTAGTACATTTGGCGAATACAGACGTAAGGCATTAGAAATCACTTTGAATTAAGTGCATTGTTTATTAAGAAGAGCGAACTGTTTAATTCACAAGTCACTGTTTAATTCACACGGCTAATTGCAGGAAGCGCTTAAGGATGTGTAGCTGAGCGGTAATGATCTCGCACTCACGGGGGCGTTGTTTCGGCTGGATCACAGGTTCGAGACCAGATCCCATGGAAGATCCTCCTAGGGTAGAGGGGAGAAATTCTTAGGTATGCGAAGGTGCCTGCATTCGGCCCTCGTCCCTTGATAGGGTTTCAAAGAGATTCGTGGCCAATAACCTTCGTGTTGCTTCAAAAGGATGTTAACAATCAATACAATAGTTGCTCTAAATTACATCATCAACAGTACATGTGTTTTAACGGAACGATTCTTCTTTATTTTCAAATATCTGGTATAATTCTCTTACTTGTCACCCAAATGTTAAGATTGTGAGGTCCTCGTACAGCTTAATATTTCAAAGTAATTGAATTGAGGTTACACACTTATCAAAACGATACTGTAAGCAAACAAATTCCTGAATATCTGTATTTGAGTCCCTTGGTTATCATAGATCCATAAGCAGTTTTGGGAAAGTTTTCTTGCATTTTAGTTTAATAGTGTGTCCCTGTATCATAAGCGTATCGATTTTAAAAATTGTAATATATTAATAAACTTAACCCTTTCACATCGTGGCAATGGTGCGTTTTTGTCCCACCCTCTGCGTTAAGAGTTCACCGCTATCCACAGCACTAAAATTGAAACCAAACACACATTCCTTTAAAACTTGTTTATTTTACTTTGAAAAATAATCAATAGCAATTATCACTATAATCATTTAGATGATCTTGGAAGACGAGTCCTCGTGATGAAAGTGTTAAAAATTTCACTGGTTAAAAATTTTGGTAGCTGTGAACAGCGTTGAACTTTTTTTAGCCGTCATTTAAGATATCCGACAAGCCTAAAATTGTGAATTTTGCCAAAAATTGACAATTTTTTTATGATTTTAATTTTTAGGGCATCTTATTAGCTTTATAAAAATACTAAATTTATTATTTTTCTTTCTCTAGAACAAAAACTATACGTGTTTTAGTAAGAGCAGATGTGTCATTACTTTAAGCAAGATGTCACACTTTAAAACTTGTTTTACTCGAAATGGTTTTTTTTTTAAATTTGTTCATAAACTTTTGGTACAGAATGGGCCACGTTTGTTATTTTCTTTGTCAATTTTTACGCATTTTTTTTCTATTTTAGTAATAATTTCCTTTTCTCATCTTAATTTCAGCATATTCATAAAATGTACTAAAGAAATCTAAAAAACAACAAAAAATCCCTATATCTTCATTTTTTTAAAAAAAGTTGTCGCAACCAGTCGGATACCTTAAGCTATCCGACTACTTACGACAACTTTTTTTTTAAAAAAATGGAGATTTGTTTGTTGCTTTTAGATTTGTTTAGTGCATTTTAAGAAAAATATGCTTAACTTAAAAAAAGAAATTATTATTACTAAAATTGGAAAAATTGGCAGAAATTTACAAAATATAACATAAACGGGGCCTATTTTGTACCAAAGATTTTGTGAACAAATGTTCAATTTTTTAATTCTGATGTGTTGCTATGTTATTCATTTTTGAAATCACCCCTTCAGGATAAGAGATATATTCATTTTTACAAAAACTAGAGTACTTTATCTCGGTTATTATATGAAATTGCTTAAAAAAACAGTGATTATTAAATTTATTAAGTGAAATTTATTAATTATTAAAATTTTAATGTATCGTACTGATCACACAATCCTTTATTACATTCATATAAAGACAATTGCCAGTACTGAATCTCGAAAATCTGTTCTGTACTTAAGACAGATTTATTAATGCAGGGAATTGTAATCTAAAGCTCGACGCGCTATTTGTTGAATGCAAATTAGAACTCGTCTAATGTGAATGAGATTAATAAATCATTTTAGTTTTTAATTAAATCAGCTCATTGCTCCTTTCAGCAAACGGCGCTCCATTTAAAAGTAATTTGGATACGGTTGAAGACTTATTTGACTTTTAAGTTCACTCAAGTTTGCTGTTAAGTGACAGCACGAAAGGTAACCATTCGAAAATTCTGTGAATTTCGGTAATTTTAAGCACGGAATCCATTGAGTCAGCGTTTCACAGAACTGGTACGTGAAAGTAGAATCAAACGCGCAATAGATTATACAAAGTTGAACTAGGTTTAAAAAGTAAAATGAACATATATTATTTTCTTTAACAGAGCAGCTGATAACTTTCCTCATTTTAAAGCGATCTTCACCGATCAATCGTCCTCGATTAGGCCTCAAAAGATCATTATCTAAATTTGAACCATTAAGTTCTATTCACGAACATATTCACTGAAAAAATGGGAATTTCAAATTATATGCCAAAAACTGGCAACAGTGGCAAGACTGTATTATTACGTCATGTCCGGCGTCCGTGTTTAGTCCTAGGTCTACCATCATGCACCATCATTACTCGTTCAGTCGAAAAAGGGCAGTCGGTCAAATTTAACTGTCCCTAGGTTTTGTGAGATTGAATCGTACAAGGTTACCGTTTGTACGAGTATTTGACGACGTATGCAGGGACGTCTTAAGGTATGGGCCCACCCCACCTTAACAACCCCTCGGCCCGTTTTATTCTCGATTCTGTCTTAATAAGATCATGATCCAAATAATTTTAATGGTCAAATATTATTCCGGTACATATTCTCCGGAAAACAGGAAATTTTAAACTGCATGTCTACTGGCAAAAGTGGTAAGATTGTATTATTATGTGATGCCCGTTGTCCATGTCTAGGCCTAGACCTAATACCATAAACAATCATTGAACTCATTGAGTCGAAATGCGGCCATCGGTCGAGCCGGTTTGTGCCTAGCTTTTTGAGATTGTGAATCGTGCACATTTAATAGTTTTAAATGACCATTTTTGAACGAGTATTTGACCATGCATACTACTGTCTACGTTTAAAGATCTCAGGTAGGACCTACTTCTACATAGGGGCCCAGGGCCTCAAAGAGCTTAAGACGTCCCTGGACGTATGCTATATATTGACTACTTAAAGAAACACAGGTTGGGCCTGATTTTGAATGAAGGCCAGTGCCTGAAGAAGCCTTAAAATGCTATTGATCCGTATCTAACGTCACACAGCAGGGCTCAAATCCACGAAACATATTCAAAAGTAAAAAAGGTTCAAACATCCAAACTAGTAATTAATTTCGTACACCAGTGCTTTTTAAACTTTCAATATTTGCGTCCCAATTTTCATCCAATAACAATGTATTGAATTTATTAATAATTTATTTTGACAAAAGCTACAATACGACTTTAATTATAAACCATGCAAATTGTCAAGATAAGTATTAAAATTTTTAATATAATTTTAATTTATGACAAGCCCATGGGGTCACTGGTAATTATTTAACTTTTTCTTAACTTAGTATTGTTAAATTAATTGTCAAGTACATTGTGCAGTACTGATCAGTGTAAATGTGTGCATTTATTTTTCGTTATGTCAGAATTTTTGCTGGGCTTCCTTTCAGTCGCTTAATAATATTTTTAAATCTTTTATTTTCGGCTTTTCCATGCGACCCCGGTTAGGGTTATCACGCCCCTCATGGGGCACCCCACAATTTGAGAAACGCTGGTGTACACCCATAAAATCTCTACAAATTTTATAAGTGAGCAGTTCTTTATTGTAACGAGTAAAATTAAATTTCAGTTTTTGTTAAAATATAGAAGACTAAATATATGGGACCTTTCATATAAAGGGGAAAATGGATTCAAATAAATGGAATGAGAGAAAAGTACATTGTGGCAACCCATCCCACAGATTCCTGGTAGTGCCCTCGAAAGGGAATTTTAAGCTCATCTTCCCTATCCGATGGGAACATTAGAACAGTTAAATGAGAAGTAATTATTTCTCTTAGGACTCTAGCAACAATAATTCTTATTCCGATTAATTTTTATTCAATCGATTGCTGTATGAAACATTATCGTCTAATTTATATAGTTCTTGTAATTTTTCTGTTATGTGGTTTGTTAATAAAATGATGAAAGAAAATTTTGCAATATCTGTCTAGAATTGAAAAACACGGCTTCGGAATGAGGAAATATGTGACATGACAGTGATGCATCGCCAATTTCTCAAGTTTGGATAGTAAAATACCAGCTTAGAGGTATCAGCTCCGTCATCCAATCGTAATGCAAAATAATGCGTAATGAAATAGTGCTTTTTTATTGCAAACAAACCAAACCAGATATCGAAAGTCCTCATGTACAAAGTAATAGTTCAAAAACAACCAATCAATCACGTAATTGATTTATAATAAATACATCATGATTCAAGCTCAGAAATCCATTTCAGTAATCAATTGTGTAGCTTTAAAACGATTAATTAAAATAAAAAACAGGCTGAGTCAACTATACATAACATTAATAACTAGGCTTCCTCTTTACCACACAAATACAGATTACCTTTGAAAGTTTGCGGAAAAAGTAGAAATGTGGCGACAGTATTCTTTACTCTGTAGATCAGTGATTCTCAAACTTTCAATATGCGACCCATTATTAAATCATAATTTTCATCGCGCCCCCCTTCCTTTCAATAACAATATATAGAATTCAATAACACTTACTTTGACGCTAAAGATAAAATGTGACAAAAATCTTTTAAGTCCCACCGACGTATAGAAACGTCTCACTCACCCAAAGCGTTAATTGTTACGGACGTATATATACGTCTTTCGAAATACGATCTTTTCTATGCCCTGCTATCCATAAAATTATTCCGAAGAATTTGGAATGCAATAAAAGAACCTTGACACACAGTGTGTGTTTGTGAAGGATTTACTTATTTCAGAGGATTTGCTTATTATTTGCTTATTTATTATCTCCCCCCCCCCAATACATCGCATGCGCGTGCCTGGGTGGAAAATAGTGGCGTTGGAAAGCAAATAGTGTAACTTTTTATCAGCAAGGGATTAATTACAAACCATACAAATTAACAAGATAAGTGTTCATTTTTGTAGAAATTTAAAAATGACAAGCCCAAGGGTTCACTGGTAATTATTAAACTTGCTCTAATAGTATTGTTAAATTAATTATGAAATACGTTATGCAGTACTGATACATTTACAAGTTTATTATATCAGTGCAAATGTGTATTTTATTTTTTATTATGTCAGAATGTATTTTGCTTGTTTATTTTCAGTAAATTAATGATTTTTAAAGTAATTATTTGTTTACGATTTTTCAATATGCTCGCGCCCCCTTCGTTGAGTTATCACGCTCCCCTAAGGGACGCTCCCTACAGTTTGAGAAACACTGCTGTGGATAGAAAATTACCGATACCATATTACAGCTTTTTCATAATCAATCTAGGCTTCCATCGATAGTTTAAGTAACCAAGATAATTAGGGTTAACGACATTCACAATCAAAACACATTGCGAATAGTTTTCCCCTTAGCACTGGTTTTATGAAGAAGGTTTTCTTTTTGTAAAGACACCTTTACCGTTAATTGGAAGGATGTAGATTAGTGAAAGGCAAGTGTGTCACCTGGACGGGAACCACTCTCAAGTTTTCAGGGGAACTTGAAACTTAATGAGGTGTTAAAAAGATTAAAACTATTGAACCACACTTGATAACGGTTTGGTTGATTGCACAGAATTTTTTTTATGTCAACGAGCAGCTTTTACCGTCACTGACATAAAAATTGAACGAAAAGAAGGCAAACAAGTATTTGGCAATTAATTTTATTCGAAACAGTGTAGTAAAATACGGGTTATATTTTAAATGGTCAGGTTTTAATAGCATAATGGGATAAAAGGTCTAATTAATCCTTCACTCTAATCTTAATCTCTCCTTCAAAGTTAACCTCTTGCTTTTTTTCTCAAAAAGTTTTACTTTTTACTTTCTTTCTGTTCCATTTTTTTTAATGTATCAAAAAGAAATAATTTGAACAGTTAAAAAAATACACAGACACAGATCCCACTTTCACCTTTCAGAGTAAATATTAGCTGGAATTTTCAAATTCAATTCATCATATAAATAACATTAAAAAAAATTATTAAGTCAGTTCTACTTAGGTCAACAAAGAAACATTTTATTTTAGTTGACAAAATAGAAAGCGATTTTCCTTGCAAAATTTTCCAGTTTCCTTTCTATATGTAGTGTTGGACTATTTTTTTGTTACTATTTATTCATTCATTAAATTTAATTGTTCTAATAAAATAGTATACTAAAAAAGAAATATTGGATTCGAACCCACGACCTCTGGATTAGAAGTTCAACGTGCTATCCATTGCGCTGCAGGGACACAACGAGCGTTTTTCCTTTTTATATATGGTGTTGGACTAATATTTTTGTTTGTTACTATTTATTCATTAATTAAATAGAATTAATAAATTAAGATTTGAAAAAACTGTAGTAATATCAAGTGTCATCCACTACAAGTTTAATAAATTGTA
This sequence comes from Trichonephila clavata, assembly GCA_019973975.1. NCBI lineage: Eukaryota > Metazoa > Arthropoda > Arachnida > Araneae > Nephilidae > Trichonephila > Trichonephila clavata. Next base: position 31,918 of record BMAO01017310.1, read on the forward strand.
ATTGTATTTGAATGCATGAATAGAAAATATTTTATAAGCGATTGAAAATTTGGACAAGATATATATATATATGTAATATAATCCCAGTAAAATATAATCCTTTTAAATATCTTTTAATTATTTGGTCCATCCCTTCAGGACCAACGTTTTAGTAATAAGTTAACCCGCCGCCTAACGAGAGTATTTTAAACTACACCTATCCACCCACTCAGATCATGTGATTTGAGCGGCCTATAAATACCGAGATTCCTGGAGACCGTTCTCTTTCGCTTCTGTATTTTGTCTGCGTAAACATGTAGCCGGCTGCAGCTTGTGTTTGTGTGTGTGAGTGTATTGTGTCGTCCTTGTAATGTCTTATGTGTTCAAGATGGATAATAAACAAGTTTTATTCAATCACCGTACTGCCTTATCAATCTCATATAAAGAATCCATTCCAACAACATCGTCGTATTATATATATATATATATATAGGAAGAGAGTGAACTAATAGTAGAAATTGAAAGACAGAGCAAAAGAATACTTTATCTCTTATAATAGGAAAAGTACAACAAAACAATAATTCTGTTATAACACACAGAACAGACACACAAAAAAAAGTTAAGACGTTGAACTTAAACTATGATTATCCCTCCAAAAGATAATTTATATATATATATCAGACACTTGAAATCTATAAAACATCTTAAACAGTTTAGGATAAAAAATATTTCATTTCAATCCGGAAAACAGTCTGTAGAAAATAAAAAATAAGAATACGATCTTGGGGGATATCACTATTGTAAAAATCTACATCGATAATAAAATGGAATAAAAATTTATTGCACGACAATAAATTATCCAAGAAATCACAATATTTTGCACCCTATCGCATTTCTGAGACATAACTCTAGAAATAAGGTCAGGCCTTGACAAAAGCAAACTCGAATTGCTTTTCTTTGTTTCATACTGTTTTATACAAATATAGGCCAGATATTTTCGAAGGAGTCCCTCAGCAAAGAATGTTTTCCTATTTCCCATATTTCCTTTAAGGTTAATCAGGAAAAAATAGGTAATAGTTAGTGAATGGTTCTTTTTAACGTTAAATTAGAAACAAAAATATATTTAACCTAGGAAAATATGTGGGATGTACTTTTTTTATTTCCAGTTTTGTTTCCTTCATTCTTTATAATTCGAACTATTAACATCTTTTATATATAGAGAGAAAAGGTCAAAATTCCTTTAATTTGGAATGTATGTGTCGGCAAAAATGGTACAACCACATCAATGGTGCACACACGTATTATAGTACAGAATACTGAGCCACATAGTATTATAGTGCAGAATCATTACAGAATCATAGTACTGGCATTGTATAGAATGCCTAGGCATTCTATAGAATACCTCTAGGCATTCCATCGAATACATAAATCTATCTAGACAAAGTATCAAAAAGGTCATGAGATTAGGATATTATATCAATGACTTACATTTCTAGAAGTACAAATGTTATTCTGACAAAATAATGAGACTTCTATTAAAAAAAAATATTGCTAAATTGTGATTTCGCATATACTTGTATTTAAATTCCTTCAGAAGTTCTAACCGTCGATAGAAACCATCCTATATCCCACTCATTACAAGTACCAATATATTGGCATTCGGAAAAAAAAATCAAAGTTTTTACTACAATACCTTTCTTTAAATAATTTCTGGCAAGGCTCACAAAGGTGGATGTACAAGTTCAATATCATAACGTGTAAACATTTTGGTACTTGGTTGAAAGTTCTTTCAGAATTCTATCACATCCCCAGAATTCGGAATTTAATTTTGCTCATGGCAAATTAAATTCCTAGAACAAGTTCACATCATCGGAGGTCAGGTCCCTCTGGGAAGAAAACTGGGTGTCAAAATTACCGGCGGCAATTGGTATCGCCTACATGGTGCCGCACTAAAAAGGGATAGCAGCCCCTGGGGAATGTACTAGGTCTGAAAATGGTAAAAATACCAATCTGTAACCCCATTGGGGAAAAAAGGAATCTGTGACGTAATACTGTATAGCAGTTCTTCCCAACATTTTGTTTTCGGGACCGGTCAACGTTTGATAATTTTACGGTGGCCCACTGAGAGTGTGGCGTTGATCATTTATATTTAAAATTGTTTTGACTTTATAATTTGCAGTAGAACATCGTTTTTTCGAATCAATTGGGACGGGACTCCGTTCAGATACGGGGTTGTTCAGATAACGGAGAACCGAAAGCGAGCCATGCAGTATATGAAACCGGACACTATACGAATATTGAAAATCTTCACCTGTGGGAAACGTGCTTGAAGTAAAATTAAAATAGGTGCAAAATGTCGCGTGAGTGAGTGAATATTAACGTCGCACTGTTCAGCTACACGAGGGCTTTTGGCGATGGACCTCCTAATTTTGAACCATGGTCAAGTGACGACAACACCTGAGCTGGTATCCCTTCTCCTAACTACCACACCAAAGGGAGTACTTCTGAGCTCTCGACGGATTTAACGTGCATCGCTCCCCTACACGGTGGGTCTTCAGTGATACTGGGCTCGAACTCATGACACGCCAGCCACGAGTCCGATACCTTGACCACTTGGCTACCGCGGCCGAGCAAAATGTCGCAATTTTATCTTTATTGTGAAAAATAATCATTTATTTTTCGCTGTACCATTGTACACCTTCGTTTTTTCACTGCAAGGTCTCTGACCAGGGGTTGGGGAACACTGTTTTATGGTACTGACGCCTTATTTAACAAGTTAAATGAGTTTACTTTTATTTTCCACAAACATCACATCATAGCTATTCAGCAACCAATAGGTCCTGTGTTCCTTCTTAGTAGTCATTTTAGCATTTTGTATATCAGTTATCAACTTCTAGTAAGTAATTTCAGTTAAGAAAAAACCATTTTTATTTGGCAGCATCAACTCGAATTTTGGGTAACTAGCCGTCGAATAGTTGTTTCATGTCTGTGGATCATGGGTCGGAAATCTTTTAGCTTTTGCGTATCAAACCAATCTACCAACATGATTCAGCGAACCATACAGTAGAGCATTTTTGAAACAATTGAAAAATTTACAAATTTGTTGAGTAATGCAAAATGCCTCTGAGAATTGTACCGCGTGTCACATGTGACATAGGTTGCCGACCCTGCTATAGACCATGACACCTTCACCAACACTATAGCTTGCTCCTCCATTTCAGGCAGCACAGGGAAAAAACAATTTTTTGTTGAACATGTTTAAGTAAAATTGAGTATTTTGACATTTCCGAACAAACAGCAATGTACAACTAACAAAATCTGAGCCTGAGATACGCGTTAAAAGTTTTATGTCTTGCCAAATTGCAATATTCGAAACGAATCTGCAATGTATTTCATACTTTGCCGGTTTCTCATTAGGCATTCTATAGAATGCTAGGCAATGTGTGAAATAGGAATCATTTCATACATTGCCGGCTAGATTTAGGCATTCTATAGAATGCCGAATTTCATACTTTGCCGGTAACACACACATGCACACACACACATATATATATATTCAAACTTGAGAATATGTTACACCACCACAACGAATATTTAAAGTATATATGGTGATAAAAATCATTCCACAAATAAACCTAAACAGCGTTACATTAAAAAAAATCAGAGGATTGCAATGATTCCGAATTTAATAAAAGTTCTCATACAATATGTAGGCCATGGTAGCCTAGTGGTCAAGGTAATGGACTCGTGGCTGGTGTGTCATAAGTTCAAGCCCAGTACCACTGAAGACCCGCCGTGTAGGGGAGCGATGCACGTTAAATCTATCGAGAACTCAAACGTCCTCCCGTTGGTGTGGTGTTGAAGTTAGGAGAGTGTGGTGCCAGGTCAGGTGTCGTCCTGGTCACTTGACCATGGTGCAAAATTACGAAGTCCGTCGCTTAAAGCCCTCGTGTAGCTGTAACAGTGCGACGTTAATATTCACTCGCTCTCTCTCTCACTCATACAATATGTTTGCAATCCCCGAGTTGATTGCTTATTAATACCATACTGCAAAACAACGCGAAGACAACTAACGACATCTCGCTTCCCATGATTTTGATTGGTCATTTCAACGTAAACTTCAGTTCACCAGAAGTTGAGCCGTTCATACCTCTTTTAAGTGATGAACTCAAGCTCGAAATGAGCACAAATCGAAATGTTCCGACAACTAATAGTGGTAATGTTATTGAAGCTGTTTTTCAACGGTTTTCAAATACTTTAAAACCACAAGTATATGTGTCATATTTTAGTTATCATAAGTCTATTGTGTCTCTGCTCTTTCCCAAATTGAACAAGAATAATTATTTTTGATAAAAAAAATGCATTACTCCCTGTGTTAATTAAATAAAATTTTCATGAAAGATGTAGTTATTGGATAAAAAATTATTTCCAATCATACCCGATTCATTTTTTTTCATGATCTAAGCTATTTTTGCGTATTTACCATGATAACATATCAGATGTTACACATCAGATGCGATTACTGTAAGACTCGCTCGTTTTTTTTTTTTTTTTTTTATAGCGCATCAAATTATTTACTTCAAAAGAAACAAAAAACGAACAGATTTATATCAATGAATAAAATTTAAAAGGAAGTCTTATTTTTTCTCAAATTATATGTTTGCGGTAATATTATTCAAATTAAGTTATAGCTAATATTAACCATTTTACTCTACAAGGAAAAGTTTAATGGTGGTACTTTTAGTACAGGAAATAAAATCGAGACGAGTATTAGAAGTTCATTGACTTTCTTAAAGAATCCTACTCCAAGATTTAAGTTTCCCATAGTTTTTTAACTAGAAAATAATCGTTAATTTGTACATACAAAACTAAAAAGCACGCAAAGTTTCAAATCCAAATATAACTACTAAAATGCAACTAAGTAAGGTTTAAGGAATATTTTTTCGATGGTTATGAGTGAAAGAAATTACTTTGCTTACACTTTTCCTTCCGTTCTCAACTATTTTTTTACTACTACAATTTCACGCGTGAGTGAACCAAGTGAAAAAAATATTCGTGAATATCAATTGACCTAGAAATTATATTAAGGGCATTGCCAGTTTTGCACCCAAGAAGCAGTTTAGAACATTTTGTATAATGCATACCGTGTATACAATGGTCAATTCAAATAAATTAGAAATATTATCTAACCTAGATTTGAATTATACTTCTATGATTGCCTATATTAACGACAGATAAATCTAGATGCGAAGAGGAAAATTTAATACAAGATGGTCAGAGCAAAAAAACAGTATGCTCATTACAAATTTTTTTACTGCCTACATCATTCAATTCAATAAACTATGGTTTAAAAAACTAAAAAACACCCTTTTATATTTAATCTAACTAAGTTGTAACTTAATCTTTTAGTCGCCAAATCTGGAAATGGAATTTGAAATTAGTCGCCAGATGTAGGATGGGATCTGAAAATGGAAAACCGTTAATCCTGATCAGGACACAATGGAACAAAATTGTTAAATTATTGTACTGTCATCAGTCTTGGACAAGTGGGCAAATTTTTGAATTAATCTGACCTTCTATAGTTGGTGAAAATTGTCTTCAAAGATTCCGTTACATACAAGCGAAGCTTATGAAAAGGTGTTAAAGAGAAAATGAGGTTTTGTAGTTAATTTATTCAACACTTTTAAGCCAATTATGTTAAGCACAAAGCGCACTCTTCCTAATTATACTAAAATTAAACTTCTGGAGTTTTGTTTGAGCTCAAATCTTTCTGGAGTTTGGTTTATTGGCTAGAATGTGCTTCAAAATGTCCATTTCTACACGACACAATAGTTTATTATCCACATCCAATGTGCGTTCAGAATTTTGAACCAATGGTCACTTCTCAGTAGCGAAAACAGAAGAAATTGTTAAACAAGAATTTTTTATTCCAAATTTAACCAACGTCGTTAAAAAAGTAATAGTTAATTGTGTTCCATGTATCTTAGCTAATAAGAAAACAGGCAAAAAAGAAGGATTTTTGAATCCTATTTCCAAAGAAAACATCCTCTAAGTACGTACCATGTTGACTTCATTGGCCCTTTACCCTCCACGAATAAAAGTTATCAACACATTTTCACCGTAGTAGACGCATTTTTCAAATTTACCTGTGTAA